>CAJQZM010041171.1:0-39421 GCA_907164665.1 Colias nastes | reverse complement strand
TCTTACAAAACAGGTGAACAAGCAGATCGCAGCCAAGGCTGACGAGATTCAAGAGCTGTTCTCGACTCTAGAAACAAAACAGCAACAGATCCATCGGCTGGAGAAGATCGTGCTGGCTCTTGAAGAACAGCAGCGGCGGGCTCAGGCGCAGCGGACCCGGCACGAGGAAAAGATTGCTGCGCTGGAGCATGAGCTTGCCGCAGGGGGCAATAGGAAAGACAAGTACATAATATGTTTAATAATATTGTTTTGTTACTATAATCGTGTGTATTCTTAGGGTGATTTTTCTATAGAAGGTAATACAAATATGACTTTAGTGGCAAGCTACTCGAGTACGGAGTAGTGTGTTCTTGAAGTATGATATTTTAAGGCCTATCAAATAAGAGCGGTATCCGTTCCCGCCGTGGGTAGCGGTATCCCGATTGATACGGGATTATCTCTTACGTACTATATTATAGAGACTATTCGCATACCGATCCGAGTGCGGTAGCGAACAGCCGATCGGTACCCAGTACCCACGGCGCTAGCGGATACCGCTATATTTTGAATAGGCCTTTACAAATAAATACATAATTTAAAACTGAAGAATTAAGTTAAACGAGTCCCATCACTAACCTTTGTTTTCTTCTTTTCAGGAGGTTCGTCTTCTTTTGAAATGAGATGAAAAAGTTTTTGAAAAATAAATAATCCTTGAAAATTTGTGTTACTGTCTTTGTACTTATTGGATGTTTTGTAAATTAGTATGTAATTTTCTGAATAAATTTTTAATTAAGATGACATTATGAAATAATTGAAGGCCTCTAATTCCTTATGAACTGTCTCCCGTTGTATAAAATATCTAAGTAAAATATAAACATGTGCGTTCTGACTCTGAGAACTGCAAACAGATTTTTTTTTTCTATAAATTACATAGGGGATCCTACTTCCGAGGAATTTTTAACTAATAATAGAAAAAAACTAATTCCTAAAAATATTGAAATTGAGACTTGGAATGAGACTAATGATAAAATATTTATTTTCTTTTTATATTATTTAAATGACTAAAAGTAATTTAAATCAGTTTAAAAAAATTATAAATGTGGCATTTCGGTCCTTTTTTAGGTTGGTAACTCTCAGTGGCGTGCCTAGGGTGTAAGGACTGGGCAAGCCCAAATTTTTCGAAGTGTTTGCTGGGTACCCTTTTCTTGAATTAGGTATACACTGTGTTACTAAGTAGGTACCTATGTTCGTTATAAAACTTATAAAAAATGTGAACATACCGAATCAAATCTTCTAAATCTTCACGCGCGCCCGCAAACAGTTGAGTCAAACGTTTACCATTACAATCAAGCATATTAAAATCTATATCTATAAATTATATAAAACTGTATGACATTATATTATAAAATTGTACAGATCATTTATATTCTAATTCAAAACGCCGATCTTTCTGAAGGAAATATTTTATAACATCGGAATAGAAGTAGGTACTTAGGTGATTGTTTTAATTCAATTAACAGCTCTTTCTCAATGACAGTCATTGTTAATTCAGAAAGGCGTTCTTGGCCTTGTGTATTTCTTAAATACGTACCTACCTACCTATGAATTCGATTTAACGCTGAGAAAGCACGCTCCGTGGAAGAACTACCTACTAGCAAGAATCGTAAATACCAAAATATGTGCAAGTTTCATCAGAAGGCTTCTTCTAACCAATTCTCATTCATTAAATCGATTAATTCGTAAACATTACAATTAAAATTTGGTTTATGTGACTTACTGCACAAATCGGGAGTTGGTTTTGATGAAGAAATTTATTGTTGTTTTACAGTAAAGTTTAATGATTTTACCTTTCCCCGCTGAGCACAAAGCAAACCATCACAATTTACAATACAATCTGTGTCGCGACACTTATTTTATCACAAAATTCGAAAAACTTAACCTAAATTACACCGGTATAATCACGCGCTAAACTATACTAACAATAATATTCACGACGTTCGTTCGCGCGACGCGCAATCGTAACTATCTTCACACTGTTAAAGCCCGGCTTTGTTGGCCATAGAAATTGCTATAGAATTCTATAGATAGGTATGTAGCTACTTCAACGAAATTTCATACGTTAGAAGAGATAAGCGCAAAGCCCGGTAAAAGCCCACGAGTGCAAGCGAGAAAACTATATGTCACTCAAGAAGGACACCGCACTGTTTATACAAAGTACGACCTTATTTAGATAGCAAGAAGGATGAAATTAAAAAGTTTGACTCGAATTCGACATTGTTTGTAGGTGAGTTTTCATTGAATTTCGGAGCAAATTTTGAATTGCTCGTTGCGCGCGAATATTCAAAAGTGAATTTGGGTCTTTTCCTGTCTCGTAGCGAATTCCTTAGGCAAGCCGGGCTTTTCGGCTTGTATGAACGTACCGCCACTGGTAACTCTACGTTATGTTTCCGAGTTTGACATGACTGACGTGACGGCTTGTTAATTGCTCGGTGCTCCGCTCCGAGCACTCCGAGGACGTGACATACAATGATGGCAGTTGACAAATGACATTTAATAATTATCAAACATCGTGTTGTGACTTGTGTTTGGTGAAACACTGAAAGTCTGAAACTACGTCTGCAAAGCGTATAAAATATTTTACTAATTACTTAGTCAATCAGAATTCCTATATAAGAATAACAATTTAATCAGCTAAAATGTCGGAAAGAAAAGTTTTAAATGTAAGTACTTTTGTTCTAAGTTATGTAATAACATTGTTGGCATTCACTATATAATATTTTGCTTATTTCTCAATTTCAGAAATATTATCCCCCGGATTTCGATCCGTCTAAAATCCCTCGCATGAAATTAGCGAAAAACCGACAATATACCGTAAGATTGATGGCTCCATTTAATATGCGATGTGCCACTTGTGGAGAGTACATTTATAAGGGAAAGAAATTTAACGCCCGAAAGGAAGATGTGGAAAATGAAGATTACTTGGGTATCAGGATATACAGATTTTATATTAAAGTAAGTACCTATCCTGCGGGCATTTTTATTCTAGGTTCAATTATTTAATTATTTTGGCACACTGATATTCTCAGGAGCCTTCATTCGTTTGGATTATCTCACAGGTTGGAAATTGGATCCCCCGTTTTCACATTAAACCTACCTTGCAATTGCATTTATAAAATCTGAAGTGATAATAATAATTTTTATTGTTTTTGTATTTTACCAATTTTAGGTTTGCCTTTTTGTTACATTTTATTTATCCTTCCCCCGCTCACTTTTTCAAAGTTATATTAAACATCATTACTATAAATATATTAATAAAATGTTACAGTGTACACGGTGTCTACAAGAAATATCGTTCAAGACAGATCCCAAAAATACAGATTATGAAATAGAAGCGGGTGCGACAAGAAATTTCATGGCATTGAAATTGGCTGAAGAACAAGCTAAAAGAGAAGAAGAGGAACAGAAAGAAGAAGAAGCTAATAATCCCATGAAATTATTAGGTAATACATTATAATATGATAAAAGAAAGTATATCATAACATACATAAGTGAATAAATTGAATAAATAACCTTTAACAAAAATTTAGATGGGTCAAGTTAATTTAGAGCATCAGAGATCTTTGATATGTTTTAATGCAGTCGATTTTTGTTTTGCAGTTTGTGTAATATATAATTTTTTGTCACATTCCAGAATACAGAACAGAACAGTCAAGGCAAGAAATTGAATTGTTGGAGAGTCTTGAAGAACTCAAAGAGCTAAATCGTAGACAAAGAACGGTAGATTACGAGGGAATGCTGAAACAATTCCAACCAGAAACAGCAGAACAAAGAAAGGCGCGCGAGGAACAAGAAGATAATGAATTTATAAAGTAAGACATTCATAAATTCTACTTAAAGTATATTTCGTATGATAGTGTCTTAAGAGTATATTCTAAGCATAGCACAAAACATGACAATAATTAATGGCATAATATGTACTTAAGGAAACTTGAATTACTATCCATAATTATTCATATCAATCTACACTAATATTATAAAGAGGAAAACTTTGTTTGTTTGATTGTAATGCATAGGCTCATAAACTACTGGACCGATTTTGATGAAATTTGGCACAGATAATCTTTAGACCCTGAGAAAGAACATAGGCTACCTTTTATTGCGAAATATGTACCACGGGCGAAGCGGGGCGGACCGATAGTAAGCAATAATTTACTAGACTTTTTATGTTATAACTGGTTATCAGGACAATATTTAATTATATTATATATGTCCTATATTTGTCTCTATAATAATTAATAACTGAAATGAAATATCCAATATTCAAAAAGGTAAAATAAAAACGTATAGCATTATAATAACCAATAAGATAGGAATTTTTAAGAATATTATAATATGTATACTATGTTTTCGATCAAATATTGAATAGCTTCGCTGAATAATTTAAAAGATTAATGTAATGTAGTGTAGTCAACAATTTTATAAATCCTCAGAAGTAGCTGGAATTTTGATATCAGTTTTAGGACCATCAACATCGTGTTTCCTTCTCTATTTTTTTTTTTATTTAGTGGGGCATACTTTTTAACTATTCTTCTTGAATAGTATAATATCAATATCAATTCAGTTAAATTAAAAATGTGTTTATATAGACAGGGCCACTTCAGCTAGACTGAAAAAAAAACATGTAGTTAAATAAGTTAAGAGGACATAGATTATAATGAAAATATATTAAATAATAACTGATATTTAATAACTAACATATTCACATTCTTGCACAAGAATTTATAAATTATGGTGTTCTTCCTTAGATCACTAAGTAATGGATAACACTCGCAGGCGTTTCCCCTTTTGCCGAGGTATAAGATTATTCGAATCGAAAAATCTTATGCTTTCATAAAAACTACTTGCGTAATCGATTACAAACACTCTGCGTATTCGTAAAACATCGAAAGGACGTCTGCGAGTGCTCCGCTAAAAATGCCGTTTTGCACTGTCAAGACTTGCAGAAGCAATTCAAACATGTCGAATATTAAAAAAGATGGAATAACCTTTCATTTGTGTATATTTTTTTATTTTTTTAACGTACATTTCTAATTAAATGCAATTTCTAATAATCGTCGATGTATCGTTTAGCGATATGATCAAGACAAATAATCGAGTCATGTTTACTCGATCATTGATGCGGCCCCACGAGACTATCATGGAAAGAAAATATACAAATTTAATCTTTATGGACTAAGAGATAAAGTTGAATTTAAAACGCGATAATGAACCGCATTCCTTACGAGACTATCTTTTAAAGAAATACAAATTTAATCTTTATAATCTAAGTTATAAAGTTGAATTTAGAACGCGATATTGAACCACACTCCCCACGAGACAACTTGGAATGAAATACAAATTTAATCTTTATGAACTTAGAGATAGAGTTGAATTTAAAAACTCGTCGCTTAAAAGGTCGTAAATTTTTACGACTTTCGTGACACAAATTATTTTTGTGAATGTGTGATTGTATTTCAATAGTGTGAGTTACCCTCCCCGCACCAAAATCAGCAGAAAGTTTAGTTAGAACATTTGCCAGCGTACTCCATCCATTACTTAATGATCTAAGTGTTCTTCCCACTTAAAAATTAGTTTTAATTTTAGGGCTAAACCCACAAAATGGCATCATTGTTATTACGATTATTATATGTATTGTTATGTATTAATTGTGTCTTGTAATCCATGAAGTAGGGAATTTAGATGTGTGGGTAAAAGAAGTATTCGTGCCAATCAAGTATTTTTGGAGTTATATTGCAACAAACAAACTAGAAATCAAATCGATCTTGATTGCTTGATTGAAGCGTTTGTATCATTAACTTTTCGCCTACAGCTTCATCCGCATGGTTTAAGAATTCCCATTGGAATGAGTTGTTGCTGTAAAAAGTTACCTTTGTAATTCTCTAAATGTTTCCAGAAAATACATCATAAAATCGCTCTGTTGCAAAGTGAACGAAAGACAAATAAACAACATTTTCACATAACTTATAATACCAGTAAAGCTGTAAATACATACTCATTTTCATATAAATAAAAATTATAGGTTTTATAAGATTCCTATTAATATTAACTTGAAATGGAAACTTAAGTTGATTGAAGCAAACCTTACAAACATAGTAAACATTCACACATTTTTCATTACATTGCAAAGAGGTGTATTAAAATTAATAACATTTTCACAAGGATCCCTCCTTCTGCGTCTGCGTGACATGGGCCGGCCGGTAAGCAAATAAAAATAAAAATTATTTTGTTACAGGTCAGTTAAATTCAACAATCCTTCAAAGCACAAAGTAGTGTCAGAAGAAATAATCGAAGATGTAGATGAAGATTATGAGCCAATTGCAAAGAATATTAAAACAGAAGATCCACCACCCAAGCCAGTAGTTGCAAAGAAAGAAACCTGGAACAAAAGCATAGGTGTCATATCTAAAAAGACACCTTTAGCCAATCTAGTAAGGAGTAAGAAACCAGAGACAAGTAAAAGTGCCAGTGAAAAAGATGTACAAGGTTCGTCAAATTGTTCTAATAGTGGAAATAGTAAAGATAGTGAGCAAGCAAAGCCTTCTGGACTCTCGCTATTAGCTGATTATTCAGGCAGTGACAGTGATTCATAGTGAGTTATCATTTGCATGTTTTCTTACATTGACTCTGTATGTACCTTTATGTGACATATCTTGAGGTACTCTGATTGGAGTACAAATTAAAGCAAATATAATGATTATGTTACATACGTTTGGTTTTTTATTTTCTTGTGACTTAATTACTGATCCGATTCTTGTAGTTGTTACCAAATTAGAAATTACCAGATTAGAAAGAATTGTTGACCAAGAAAGTATAAACTGTGGGCTACATTTAAAGGACACGTCTTTTTATTAATATGTAATTTCAATAACTTTACTACTCTGTTCAATATTTCGTTTAGAACATGCTGTATTTTTTTTTCTTTTTTCAATTTTATAATGGTTCCGTGATAGGTACTAGTTTTATTTCTTATATTTTTCTTCCATAAGTATTGACTTATTGAAAATGTCTATTTGTTAAAGTTATTTCTAATTTAAAGATATGTTGATCTTAGTGAAGCATATTTTTTTGTTTGCTTACGATATGTACCGGAAATCGACGTAATATATTTCTTATCAAATTATATAGGACAACAACTTTTTAATGTGGATGATTATGTGCGGCATTTCTGAGGTACGGCCTGTACTAATTTCCTCTTAGATTGCATTATTTTATGTTATGATATTTTATGAGAGATACGAATTTCTGTCAATTATATGTGCCCCTTTTATAAATGCATAAGAAAATTATGTTAGATAGGTTATGGTACAGTTCAGTCAGTTACGGGGAAAGTTTAGTTTGGGTAGACATAAAATAACATTTAATTTTAACATCATAGCAGAAAGATAACAGTTATTTTCGATACTCATCTTATAAGTCTCTTTTCGACCTTTCCTTTGATATTGTTATTATTTGTATGCATTGGTAATTCAATAACTTTGTCATTCAGACCCTGATATTAGCTGATAATACAAAAAAAGTTAACAGCAAATCTCCGCTAAAATCGGATTACGTCTAGCCGATGCTCTCATGCTATTGTACTGCACTTTTTCTATAATGGTGTCAATTCTCTGCAAAAAATGAAGGATACCACATTGGTCGTATATGTTTTCAAAGAATAAGTAATAACATTTGATATTGTGTACGTATAATAAGATTTATCCCATTAGTAAGTGGTTAATGATGAAAAAATGAAAATATCTTTATTTGAAAAAATTGCTTAGTTGTCTATACAGTATAAAAATTAAAAATCAACAGGTATATACCCCAAAGGTTATTACCGGGTAAATTTGTAAGACAGTATGGATGTATGTAATTGTTACTCCTATGCGAAAATAACTGAAAATATTTTTGTAGAAATACTATTGTTCGTACGCGTGTCAAACCGTGCGGCATAGCTACAGATTACTAAATAATTACTACCCAAGTAATACCTTCAGCTATAAAGAAAAGCCGCTCATAATGATGAATATCAAGTGTTAAAACAATTAAACTTTATCGTAAAGAAACGTCATGAAATGTGGAATATTTTTGTCCATGACAAAATTTTCGGAATTATCAAATTGATACCGAAACACATTTGCAACTGGCGCTTTCAACTTTATAGAAATTACAGTAAGAACTGTAACTTTTTATCATTACAATGGTATTTATCGTTAAAAGATAACTCATAATTATGATGATTTATTAAAAGAAAATATTTTTGTAATATTATTTGATTTTTAAACAATTTGTATTTTGGTGGCGTCATGATATAAGTGCGGTATTTTATTTTGTATGTCATCACTCATCAATATTCAGTATTAGGATAATACGAAACTTGCAATTTTTTATCTAACAATAAACATCTCTACAGTGTCGATGATGTTTTCACGCGTAATTTTCCTATATTTTTTATGTCAAAGAGTCTACTCTTTTTTAATTTGAGAATGTTCTGAATGTCTTTATTAGATAGTTTTTTATTTTTTTTATTTAGAAAGACAAACCTATTTATCCTACAGAAAAATAGCCATTGTTGGTTTTTACATTTTGAGATAACTGCTATTTTTTCTATGACTCACATCAAAATAAATAAACAAACCATTTTTATGAAATCTCTTACTGAAATATAAAGAATCTAATCGGAATTTATTATCTGATCTCTGTGATTATAATAATGCAAGCATTATTTTTAGTTGTGTTTTTGTTTACTATACATAATATAAATTTAACATTGAATCAAAATTTTAAATAATGCTAAGGTATAAAGTATTGCAGTATTGCATTATTATGTGCATTATTATTTTAATTTTGACAACCAACAAGTATGGTAGGTAGTTAGGTACTCATTAATCATCAAAGAAAATGACAAATTACATCTGTTTGAGAATCTCGCGCAATCTTACAATGTCGTTTTGTCTATAGATAAACAAGATTAAGATAGATAGGCTTAAATCCTAAAGAGAAATCTCTTTCGGGCATTGGCAAGAATATGTGGGGCATTTAAATGAGGCCATTTAACAATACAGCGTTCAACATGCGGATTAATTAAAAAAATATTATATTATGAATATCATCATAATGCCTATAATACTCATAATACCTATTATAATTTTTTAAATATAATCATAATTAAAAAATTATAATATTATGAATATTATAGGCATAAAAATGTTAAACAAACGAGAATATTGTCGGTAAAATAAAACTACAATTGTAAGAAAACGACGCATGCACGCCGCCGCATGCCATGCAATCTTTACATGGCAACGCATAATTTTCGCTCTGTCTCGCAGACTTACATTTCATACGTTTTCGTTACGGTTTTAGGTACCTTTTTTAATAAAATTGAATATTTATTTAAACAAAAGATTTAATTCCGATTGTATTGCTACTCTCCTTTAATAGAGTATTTAGCACGCAATTCTATCCATTTTCCACAAATGAATGTAAGCTAAGTTTTTTTCATACACTCTTACCCCTGCCAAATCTGCGTTCTGTCACGTACTCAACCATTTACCAATTACACCATTGTATTTGTATAGGCTATCCAGTATCCATGCGACGTTCTTCATGATACCTTCAAGGAACTTTGACTTACCATTTACGAAGAGTTATTAAACTTAATTCGTAAGGTAATTACAGTAATACATACACAAGTCGTCACACGATCCTCCTTGCGCTCGGTGAACGCTGGAACGATTAACAACATTCCGTGTTTTGAAATTTAAACTAGCGACCCGCCCCGGCTTCGCACGGGTGCAATGCTGATACTAATTAATACACTACAGAAAAACTGTGAACGTTGTATATAAAAACATAGCGGCCCGCTCCGGCTTCGCACGGGTATAAAATATATAGCCGGGCGGCCGGCCGGTACCGCCGCAAACGCTACGTCCCGCAATTTTTAAATCTGTAATATCTTCGAAAAAATATTCACTTAAATCTTACGGTGTAAAGGGCCATATAGATCTATAGATATTAAATGAAAAATGTATTCGAGGTATTTAATTGGTTAAGGATTAATGCTGTATTGGTTAAAATCGCATCGAAAATTAGCCATTATTTGTCGTAAAAAGTAAATGACAAAAAAAAGTTATTGTGGGTTATCCATAAGAGATAGACATGTGCCATCGCGGACTTTTCTGTAGACCTTTTCAATGTGTATAATACTTAGTACATTATTTTGATAAAACTCGTAGGGTTCAGCCTGCGTTTGCAATGTACTTAAGCGGAAAAAATGTAATTTTTTACATCACATTAGAAACCTCAAAAATAACAGTACTTCTCCACTATTTAATGGATGTTATTATACATATAAACCTTCCTCTTGAATCACTCTATCTATTAAAAAAAACCGCATCAAAATCCATTGCGTAGTTTCAAAGATTTAAGCGTACAAAGGGACATAGGGACATAGGGACAGGGAAAGCGACTTTGTTTTATACTATGTAGTGATTATTATGATTATTTTGTGGGACGCGATATATGTACGAGCATGTAGCTCTTGTCATAGAACTAGCGGTGAATCTTTATCATGATAAATTCGTCCATGTAAGTAAGGCACTTATGTAATACCTACTACGTTTACGTTACGTTATACTTAGTTACTTACATTTTCCATGATCCATATTCACATGGGTTATTTTTTCGGAAGCATATGCAGATTTTTCAAATAGTAGATAACATATTAATAAATATGATATGTACCTACATTGAAACGCTATGCTATCCGCCAGTGGTTTTGCCCGCGTTTTCTAAAACTTAATAAATTATATAGTTTCTATGCTTTCTCGAGAACCACTCTATTCATTGGTGAAAACAAAATGAAAATCGGTGCAGTAGTTTTTGAGTTTATCGCGAACAGACGTGGATCTGTTTAAAATATCTAGTAAGGCAATCTATTTTCTTATCTATTTATATGTCGGTATATTCACAAATTCCATCTACAAATTAATGCAAGAGATTTTTATAGAGCTTTTTTCCAGAAAGATTACACCTAAACCATGACAACGTTCTTGGTGCAATATAATAATCTAACATTCCTTTTTCTACCTTTCTATCTAGGCATTGAGCATATTACACAAACCAGTATAAGTAGTAATTTTCATAGCAAGTGTTAAGTGTACCTTAATGGAATTTCGCGGTATAATTTCTGTCTGCTATTTAATTGTTAAAGATTTTGCATGTTGCTATGGACAGTGTCATAGGTGTGTCTATTCGGAAATCAGTATTCGTTCCGCGCAATGTATGATTTGCGTATAAAGTAACGGTGAATTTGTTGTACATTTTTAAATCAGAGTCCGTTAAAACAAGCTCGGCCAGGCATGCGATTCAGGTTCAAAGTCAAAACGGCTGTCAGCTTAAAGGCTCTACTACCTGTATTTGCTGTCCTTGGAATGTATTAGAGAATATCAAAAGGAATTATTTTATTATTTAAACTCATTTTTGTTTATGAAATGATGGCGATCGCGTTGCAGATTGGATGGGATGTAATTATTCGTATAATTGTATAACAAAGAAGGATTTTGATGTAGTATAAATATAAGCTCCAATTTGACTGCAAATTTTATGTATTTTTCTGGTAATATTTGTACTTCTATACTTTTATGTGTATTTCTTTTTGAGTCTAAGAATGTTCAAACCTCTTTGGAACAAAATGTGAATTTTAATTATTTTAAAATACCAAAAATAATTGCACCATTTGTGTGCTAAATTATATTTAATAAAAATGTCCGTGCATTATAATAATTACGTACTTTTACAATTAATGTAATGTGTTGGCCACGCCCACTGCCCACGTCGTCAATATGTTTAACAAATTGATGTGTTGTTTTACGCCCTAGGCGGATTCCTGCAAATCGGGGTTTAAACAAAAAGCTCATAGCTCACGGTTTGAGATAAATACGAGTCGTATCCCGATTTTTTCGTCCACATAAATATCGCTTTTTTCGAAATGTAACGGCTTCGAGCCGACACGTCGGTGTTCGGTTCTGGGAAGTTTGGTTGTCGCGGCGCCGCGGCCGGTCCTGTGTTGCTGCTTGCTCGTCTAATAAATAAAAGCCTGCTTGGGAAATATTATGTTACGTCTCGGGGTGTTTTTTGGAAGTGCGTGCGGCCCTGTCTTTGGTTTGGCCACTCGAGCCTGAGTAATGGACTTTTTACCGAATGGACCTTGGGAAATAGGATAGCTTTCTTTGTTTATAATAACTATACCTAATCTTTACTGTGTATAAATATTGAAACCCAGCAAACTGTTAAAGTTTTCATTCCGAACATTTCTTACAACAACATGTAACATAGTTTATGTGGCCCAGTTTGTATTGTTTCTAATTGATAAAGACTTTACTCCGTATCGCAGTGCTGTTGGAACAAACTAACCATAATTTGATGTCGTAATACCAACGAATTTTAAGATTAATGGTTTTCGTTGTCGGTTTGAGCAATTGTTATCACCGGATACTACTTGTATACCATGTGATTGATTAAAAAGCCGCAAGTTATTCATGCCACTATAAATAAAGTTGTTAATGGAAGGCGGTCTGATAGTAATTGGGTCTTAAAATTCTTTAAGGCACACGCACACAGAGATCCCTCCCGTTTGAAGGGAGGTGTAAACCAGTATCATTCATATGCCTCACTAATCTCTTCGAAAGTGTAGGCTGATGAGAATCGGGTTTATCAATCGATATTTTATTTGTTGTAATCACAAGCGTCGTAAATATTTATTATAACATTTTCTTTCACAACTTTTGATGACAAATTATATTTTAGATTTTATGGCATTCTTCATACGCACAACATATCTTATACCTACATACAATTAATATAAATAAAATTATTTGCCAAAATATAAGGATTGACCTGAATCAAAGTAATATCTATTCACTAAACATTAATACCTATTCAAACTTATGTAGTAAAAATGGTTTCTATTAAAAAGATAAATACATAATTATGAGAGTAAATTAAGATTAATAGTTACGGACCTGTGCTAAGAGATCAGTTATTAATTGAAATAAATAGTTTTCGTCACATTTTGCAAAGAAAATAAGTCTTAAATATGTTAAACGCTTAATGGCATGGTCCGCAGTATTTACCCTGTCCCTATTATTAAATAGTCGTTAGAGGTGCCTCTTACTGAATATAAGATTTTTGAATCTAATATAAACGTATGTGATATATGGGTTTTAATACGGTCCATATGATCGAGAGCCTTTGAATATTCAGGACGCGTACACCATAAGTTTCATAGAACTCCTGAGAAACTGCCCATTAAAATTATGACAGGCCATCTACATTCCTGAACAACAAAAGACGACCTTACGATTAAAATAACACCTCCTTCGTAGAACGTATACATACATTTCGCTTCACAAGGGCCCGTAACGTTTCCGCTGGGGCTCGATGATACCTTTTTTCCGAGGCCATAGAAAAAACTTGGCGTCCCATTAACAATAAGATCAAAACTAGCCGCGCGCCACAATGGTCGGCGAGCGCCAGCCTCCGACCGCTCTAAAGACACTTCCAGGAATCGCGCCCTTTAAAAAAAGTTCCAACTCATCCTGGGTGTATGAGAGTTGGCGAACTTGCATTCCTGGACCAGCGCACTGCACCCCGATCTAAGCGCCAACGACTCTTCCTCCCTTATCTATGCTATGCAGCGTACAAACAGCGCGCAATATTTAAATTCTACTCATAAAATAATAAATTCTTTATATCACTCGGATAGATGATAAAGGACCCACTGTACCGTACCGAGAAGTTTCCGATAAACGTATCCTTCATAACTCCACAATAAAATCACTTAACATAGATAAAATCTAAAGTGTTAAAGTTTAATATGTCGACTCAATGAAACATTCGATCGTCATATTAAGTGGCGAAGCAATGTAATGCGATACGCATTTATCGAATGTAGTACAAAACAATTTCAATTGCTGCAAAAACACAGCGATGGGCTGCGAAGGGAAAGGCGATCGAGTTCTATACATTATGCAATGCGGTTAGTCACATTGTGCGTGAGGTGGACAAAAAACGACAACAATTATACAAAAGTAATAAGACGATATGAACATCCATTAGAGGATACCCCCGCAAGGCTCCCACGCTCGATTGTCCTTCAGGGTGGCTTCGATACCGTCAATAAAGAGTAATATACGTCACGTGTGCGTGAAAGCAAATCGCATCCACCTGCTTGACACTTTTAAAAATAATTGTGTTATAAATGGTTTTACTCAGATAAATAATTAAAAATGTTTACGTTCTCTTCTTGAACGTTTTACTGCTAACAATGTTTGTATTCTGTTAAATATTGAAATATTATATTAGGTACCTATATAATATGTAAGTATATTGTGATGGATATTGTTTAACATTGAGTTTCTATAATTTAACGGCTAACAAAGGCTACAAATAATAAAGAATCCTCTTTATGTCGGATCCGTTCTGACCGATCGGTTCTTGTAATGAAATACACATCGTCATCGAACCCCCCGCTAATATTTATCGACAACAAATTCTTTACCTTTAAAATAGTGGAACTTGAAAATTTAAAGTATTCCTATTTTCTGGTTATTAATGATCTGGCTTGGTGTACAAAAACGTCTGACAACGTAAAGTATAGGCTTTTACAACCTTAATTGTTTTCGTTTCAGATAAACCGTTGTTGAAAAAAAAAATGATAATGAACTTCCTGAAAACGAATCGAAAGATATAAATAAACATATTAAAGTTTAGTGTGGTGAACATAATTAATAAAATACTAATAAATAAGAGAATACAGAACAACATTGGACATATTA
The DNA here is from genome assembly GCA_907164665.1 of Colias nastes. Classification (NCBI taxonomy): domain Eukaryota; kingdom Metazoa; phylum Arthropoda; class Insecta; order Lepidoptera; family Pieridae; genus Colias; species Colias nastes. The sequence continues at coordinate 24,563 of CAJQZM010041171.1, read as the reverse complement.
ATGAAGGGGGAGAGTAGCTCTCGATTTGTTAAAATATCTAATTGTTAACTTAGTATAATGTAACTTAGTTCAAACAAAATATTGTTACATTTATACTACACAAGCTTTTCATATTGAAGGCATTATGCCTTCAATATGAAAAGCTTACACAATCATTAAGTTCTTCCCTAGTAAGAGTAACGGAATCTTGGCTACGTCAACGACACTAGGTGTGAATGTTTACGTGTATGATCAACATCCGTCATCGTTACAGTAGGTACTAACAAAGCGACCGATGGCTTATCAAGAATCACTGACCTATGGACTGACGGCCCGTGATAACTGCATGGGAAATGCACTCCATGAGAACTAGGTGATTAATGCATGTACCTCTGTAGATTAGATGGAACTCTGCACGGTATTCATGGAACGATTGTTCTTGCATTAACTTGGCTGTTTTTGTTCCGTCATTATGTGATCTGTTTATGAATGGGAGACGGAATAGTTGTTCAGTACGAAACTTACTGTTGTGGGAAGTAACGTGTGATTAAATATAAATATGATTACTAAGAGTTTGATCGAAGGTACATATCGTATCCTCAATCTGTCTATCTAAATATTGATGATGAAGTTTTATTAATTGTTTCTTAAAATAATAAGAAATTCATGTCATTCTTAAAGTAGGTATACATAGTACTAAATTGTTTTTCAAAATTATGGGCCAATTGCAGGCAGGCTGAGTTGATAGAGTACATTTACATTCTACATATATAACAGTGGTATACATAAAATTTAATAAAAATAAGTTAAGTTTAAAGTAGGATATTTCTAACGTTAAATATTTTTATCTACTCTTCCCACGATAGTATGATTTATATAATATTATATAAATTCCTGCCTTTAAGGAAAGGCGCCGATCAACTGCAAACATATTAGTTTGTTTATGGATATCTAAATCTGTAGAAATGTTGACGCCTAGATTTGTGCAATACACGAAACACGAACATAAATGTTTTATTAACGAGCCATTTATTACTCATGAGTTACTCAATCCGCATACGGGCATATCGATTTCAAACAGCAAATAAACCCAATTGCCTGCTTGCCATCGTAACATAATAATCACGTCATATAGAACCCCATTTTGATCATTGAGGACCCTTAATTTTGCTTGACGAGGCAATTGTGACGAATCTACGGCACGTGACCACTATTTGCCACAAACACATCACCGTATATATAACATTGATCTTGTTTATGCTCTCAATTAAGTCGTCTCGTAATTAACGAATGCGGGTGTGCGGCCCCTTTACCATTGCTTGCAAATTTTGAAATATAGTCTAACGGGGGCTTGCGTTCGTAAATAATTTGGATTAAACTTTATTGGATGCACAGCGATAAGAGTCGGAATGGCGGCGAGACGGTTCATATCCGGCCGTCGATATAATGATAAACTAACCATATTATGCAAACAAATATATATAAATGGCTGGGTTATCAATAAATCAACTGTAGGAAATATTGGCTTCGCTATTAGTATATCCCAGATTCGGAATCCCAAGAGAAAAATAACAGGTTCACGGAAGCGCTTTAGAATGCTATTCATTGAGGTACGGTTGTTATCTTCGGATGTTAAAGAATAAGCAATAGATATTACACAATAGAGCACGGATCTGGCGCCAACATGTCGCACCAACGGCTTCATAACGGTCGCATTAACCTGCGAGCAATTGTCGAAGAGTACCTGTTCATTGTGCCGCAGGTATCAACTTTACGCCTTACTTTATCTCCTGGACAAATAATTCTGAAAAGAACAGGAAGCGAAAGCGCACTTGGCGTCGAAAATAAGCCATACTAAATACTCGAACCCACGTAGATTTCAGTTTGAATAGATTTCTGTAGTTTTGGTTACAGATAATATTATTCGGTCTATTAACAATGAACTGCTCAATAAACAATTACAATGGACAAATTCTTTAATACTACAAAATAGTGACTGTTCTGGGTACTTAACGTTATACTGTATAGTATTTATAAACCTGGTAGGTGGTTTTTCCATAACAATATTTTTTGTTTATTTTATAGCTTTTTAATTTTTTGCCTTATAAATCGCTGTATATCCACCCTAAAAATTCTCGTACTATAATTGTATTACAGTATACAGATTTACAAACCCCGTTAGATTTTACTATCTTTACGAAACTGAAAAAAATCGGAAGTCCCAAACAATAAAGACGGTATTCCACGAATTGTCCAATCGGTCACGTCTTTTTGCACAAGACAATGTATGCGCCACATGTCAGAGGCCGGGGGGCACCGGGCTGGATTGTCGCACATGTGTTTACGCACTCATTCATTGCGTTGCTATTAATGAACCATTCAACGGCATTGTCTTGCACATGCGCCGGAAACTGCGCCCCTCACTCACGGACCACCACGCCCTCGGGAGACAAATTAGCAGAAACAATAATAATTACGATGTGTGCACAACGGTTTATGGTTATCTTATACATAGTTGGTTTTACGATTAAACGGCTGTAAACATAATTTTCATTCAAAGTAACATGAGATTGTTATACGAAATAATGTTTTAAAAAATGTTATATTTTTTGGTTTATATTACAGGATTATTTTAATAATTCTAATTAATGATAATTCAAATCTAATAATTATTTATGAAAATAAACGTATAACTGATTTTTTTCTAAAAAAATTCTGAGCTCTTTACGTGCATGGGACGGATTAAAATAACTGCTACGAGTCTCGTAGCTCAACGGCGTAGCATGTTGCTACGAAATTAATTCCAGGCTGTATGTCTGTAACAATTAAAAGAAAATGCGATACGAGCGATTTATCAAAAAACAAAGGAAGTGTTAAGTTATTTCTATGTATTGTTAAAGCAATTTTCGATTTGGTTCTTCTATATCTTGCGATAAAATTAATTGTCAAACAAAAATACCAATACCGACTTATTAACGAGGTTGTGTAGAAAACATTTGAATAGTAAGTTAATTTATTTATGTGGAGCCACATAATGCGAGTTTTGGGAAGGGTTTGATCGTGTGAAATTGTATCTTGTATCACGTCTATCTGTGTCCCATAAATTCCAGCTTAAAATCGAGCACGTTCGGATAACCACCCATTGCGCCGCTTTCAGGTACCGACACTAGAGAGCTGATAATTGACTCGTCCGACTAGTTTGCGCCTGACCACCCTTTCCATAAATATTTCCCGATCAAATTATTATGCGTTCTAAAAAATGCCACGAGCTCGATTCCCAGAACTTAGAGCGAGGGCGGTTATATTCAAAGTTGCGGGGAGAGATAGCGCAATCGGTGCGCGCCTACGTCAGAGCGAGATAAATGCTGAATGGAATGAGGCTCAGAGCAGTCAGGGGCGAACAGTGAGAATTACAAGAAATGGATTTATTTATTGATCTTCGTTGTTCCGTTATGGCACTAGTATCAATAAACGTTGCATTTATGTGCGCTAATGCCATAAGTTGACATCGAAAATACATATTTATAAATAAAATCAAGTCCCTTCTGCCCTTAGCAAAAAAGTGTCGAAAGAAATTTCATTGTTTAAGAAACACAATATAGATTGTTTGCGATTTATTTACTAAGTTGTGTTTATTTATGAAAATGCGAATTTGAATCTTATTCGAGGCCGAAATTAGGTACATACAACTAACATACAATATACGTACCTATATTAACATTGACCGACATTTAAACCAATCACTGATTAAGTATTTGGTCTTTTCCCATACAACGAGAGCTTTGATAATAAATCCTATGGCATATCAATCCTAATTGCAAAAAAATATTCTTAAACATCATCCTTGTAAAAGTGCCAATCGATGTTAATTTCTATTCAGTACATTTTTATATGAATAAAAACACTACGATGATCAAACAGGCTCAGATAGGCATTTTCGCCCCTATCTTTGTATGTGGGCCTCTTGTTGCGTTCAAAAGGCTTAATGGAATTCATTATAATGGCTTCTTTAGATAAGTCTTGATTGTAAAAGCCTGTCCATGTTAAAGCGATACTCGTCAAGGGATAGAGATATTCGCTACATTTCTTAAGCCCTTTAATTCAAGTTTATACTTGAGAAATATGTGTATTCCTATACTTAGCTTATAACGCAGACATATGGTAGGTATATGTTATGATTCTCAAACTTCAATTTCGATACGAACAAAAGACTATGTAACGGTATGTATCAAGTCTCAAACATAGTGCAACATGCTTTACAGCACTATCGTCACTATGGCAAAGAATACAACAGCGATTATCGATTGTACAATACTCATAAACAATAGTTTATTACTATGACTAAGCCTATTCAAGTTCTAGTTGTTCGCTCCCTGAGGCACTATTTCTATAGAAGTGTCGTTGCTTTATTTCATATTGTATAAATTTATCATCAATAAATACGATATTAGATGTTTAATATTTGTATCATAGTTACACGAAATAGGTACCTAGGTACCTCGTTTGCCATATCTTAGCTTTTGCTCTTTTACTTTCTTCATACATTGTATTCCTAAATATCATTAGTATTATGGCACTTTTTTTAGTACACAAAAATGGGCTTTCTTGTATAAGCCATTCGTCTCCGCGTTAATTATCATCTGTTCACAGTGAAAGACAGTTGTTTATGTAGAGACAATGCATCCATTGCGTTAACAATTTTGGGATTCCTTTTTTTACCATTTCAGGGTCGTGAGAATAGATGGCATGCAGTCGACACATCTCATTAGGTAAACAGTATTGGGAAATGTTTGTTTATAAACATCGATAGAAAGCATGTTCTTACGACTGATTAAAATTCATAAACCATATTTTACGCATTGCACCGCGGTATAATCAACACTGTTGGTGTAAAGTCAAAGGTATGTGGAGGACTATTTAACTTTGTTGTCTGTTCCCAGGGATGATATCTAATCAGAGATTAACCCGCTATTACGATTCCGTTTGGATACCCTGAAAGGCATCTCGCGTCTTTTGCGTTTTCCGACTAAATTAAATATTATAATAGGAGGCTTCCTTTTGATAAGCCACTTCTCACGAGCTCCGTTGTAACCCTCGATACTGTTAAAGATACTATGAGATAACGATAAAATATTATAAATGAAAATCATTTCTTCGCTAAAATTGCAACAAATTCTTTGGAACATTTGGAAGGTCATTCATTCATAAATTATTCTAGTTCGTACTAAATTTTCGACACGAACATAATAAATGTCACTAATATTTTTTTCAATCGGTATATTATGAATTAATATCATGAATTAAAAAAAATGTTAAGTACTTAAATTTGGTGTACACAGTACAGATCATCTCCCTCCTATGAAGATTTATAATATAATAGAACAAGAACCATAAGAAGATAGCGACTAAAATGATATTTGTTCAGTAGGCTCGATGATGGTAATATTTATGTTGTTTAAATTACTTAGAGTGGATCAGGGGCGTAGCTACCGCCGTATCTGCCGTATCAATTATACGGGGCCCCCGCGCCAAGGGGGCCCCCAACGTGCGTAAGCAAAAATTACTAAAAACTTCCCAAAATTTTTTTTTCAGAAATGACAAAAGTAAAAAAAAGCAATTTTCTGGCCTCCTGTGTGTATATTTAATTTGAATTGTTTGTAAAAATTTTGGAATAAGTGACAGATAGATAATTATGATGAATAAATATTTCTTTTAATTTTATGCAAACATTTTTTTTTCTTTTGTGAGAATCTTTACCCTTCCTAAGGGCCCCCAAACAAATTTTTATACGGGGCCCCGCCAAGGCACGCTACGCTTCTGGAGTGGATGGTGGAGGAGCGCCGGAGCGCAGGGTGGTCGGGTCGGTGGCGCGGGCGCTCCGCTTTGCCCCAGCTATGCGCACTGTCAACACGTAGCCACACCACACTAAACACTACAGTTTTTTATACGCACATGTGCGCTGTACGCCGCTCAGACTAACCACAAATATTTGCCTTCAATTCTAAAACGTTTAGACCCACCAATTTTATATTACGACTAACGGGTCAATCGTATCCTTGTTCACGGATGCAATTCATTCTCACTTACATTCAACAAACTGTTAATTTGTATTTTGAACTCAATTGAGATTTCAAATTATCTTTTATAAACATGCTATAATTCAAATCAATTAAACAGGTTCGATCAGTTTCAAGACTTAATCGATTGGTCTCCCACAGAACACATTATACCTTCCATTTATAATAATCAAAGATAACGCGAGTTTTGTTAGCATTCCTTTATACAGGTACTTCGTTATACCTTGCCTGTCAAAACGTTCAAAATAAATTAGTTTCTTCTAATGCCTAAGCAGCCGGTAGGTACCAAAAATAAACCAAGTAACGGCGCAATCCATTAATTGACTGGACCCGCTTGTGAGCAAAAAAAATCTATCAGATAAAGCGGGTAAGTGTTTACGATTTCTCACGAACCTCGGCCAACCCTCAATGGCGCCTCGCTGATTGATAGTAGCTTAACCTGCCTTCGCACCTTCACCGAAACAAGAGATTAACTACCTTAATAGCATGCTACAAAGTTACTTTTAAGCTTAAACCAGTTTTAACACAATTTTTAAAACATCCTATGCGTGATCTTACTAATGTGAACTCTAATTCTATGGCATAAAGACAAAAATGAGATGACAAACGAACGCTTTATAACGCCCATTCAAAGAATTCTGCACCCTCATAGCGAGTACCTGACCGCGGCCACCTCCAAAGGATTCGACAAAAAATATTATGTTAATTTGTAATATCAAAGCATTATTCATAGATTCCATAATAGCTTTGTTATCATTATTGGGTAACATTCCCTTGTAATTGTCGGCGGTTTAACTTCCCGCCGATACGTTTTCAAATGTTAATACTTACACACGTAGGAAAAAAGTTGTTTCATGCATATCACCGTGACCCTAATGATCAGGTAAGCAACGTTGAAAATGCAGAAAACCCGCTTGTTAACATACTTTACGGCTTGAAATTAAACTCAAAAGCCGTAAAATTACGTATTAAAGATCGAGTTTGGGGTTAACACGGTGAGAAAATTAATAAATAAATATATTTTACATATGTATTGATTTTTTTTTTAATTATATGGATTACGGTTTTTGCTGTTACATAATATTGCCTTACGTCAAAATTCTTTAAGTACATCAGTCAGAATCGACATCCGAAATCGAAAATTTAACAATAATTCCAAAAGTTTTCAAACTTTGGTCAAGTGAATAGTACATTGGGACGACAATAAATCTCATTTTGCAACCTTGTCCGCAGTCCGGAACATTGTTAAAATTGCAATTAAATTATTTTTTTGCTGTATGATCGTGAAAAAAATTCCAAAAGTTCTGCAAACTTGGGAAAGTTTTCGATATAATATTTCATCACGTATTAAATTTGCAACCAATCTAAGTGTACGGAACTTTGTTAAAATTGCAATTAAATTATTTTTTGCTGTATGGTCGTGAAAAAAATTCCAAAAGTTCTGAAAACTCGACACAGATACCGGAAATATATACCGAACGGTTGTATAAATTTGCAACCTTTTTCGTTGACCGGAACATGTTTATTTATAATTATTTTTAATTCGTGGTCATTTTTTCGAGTAAGGTGGTCTCGGAATAATTACAAAAGTTTTGGAACTTGGTTGCAAACTTCGAAAACATATATTCTGATACATTTACAAATTTGCAACCTCATTCAGTTTAATAAATAAAAAAAACATTAATATTCAATATCAAAAGATGTTCCGTACACTGAGATTGGTTGCAAATTTAATACGTGATATGAAATATTATATCGAAAACTTCCCCAAGTTTGCAGAACTTTAGGAATTTTTTTCACGACCATACAGCAAAAAATAATTTAATTGCAGTTCCGGACTGCGGACAAGGTTGCAAAATGAGATTTATTGTCGACCCAATGTACCATTCACTTGACCGAAGTTTGAAAACTTTTGGAATTATTGTGAATTGATTGTCTTAACTGACTGGAGCAAAGAGTCGTTTTATTAATAAGAGAATTATGACGTATGTATATGCATAACTACATATATATTTTAAAAATAAAAAAGTTTTTAAGATTTTGCAAAAATTAAACAATCAGGTAGGTAGAGCATAAAAAAAAAAACAAAACATTTATATGACAGTTGTAACTTGTAACTATAGCAAAATAATAAAAACACAATGCTTTACGAACCAATCCCGGCTACGTTGTTATAACCTTACGGCGTTTATATTAAGGTGTATTTTCTGTTGCTTAATATACTTCAAGAGGATGTTTTGGAAGTGGAACGTTCTAATATGTATTTTGGTGAATTCCATTGCATGTAACGAGGCGTGATGAGGCGGGCGGCCCCGGGCCTCCGACGAGTCTCGGCGGCCGCTCTGTAATCCCATAGTCGGTGTCGGCTTACGGCGCCTCCTGCAATTATCATATTCCACCTAAACACATTATATTGTGCACGCAATTTTAAAAATAACTCGCGTCCGGCCCGACCTCTATCGATCTTGATTTATAGCGGGCGCCGTGAGAGCCCACGGTTTATCCCAAAGAAAATAATATAAACTCCCGATCTTTGATACCACCTAACTCAGAATCCCTTTCTCTAGAGACGAACATTTTTTTAAACTACCGATCTCCACCCACTCGTATTGTATTTGTTGTTTTGCTACATTCCACAGTGTGCCTTCGATATATTTACAACCACCATTATTTAAATACCTATGATATATAATGCACATAAAATTTACCTAAGCGTAAATAGATTTAAAATATTGTAATTGTTATCTAATTTTTCTTATTAAAATCCCGTTTGACGTCGATATATTTTATCAGACAAAGCGTTTTATCGCATCGCAACATAAAATATTATGTCATAAATGCACGCGAACAAAGTGGTATCAATAAAACACGATTTCGATGCAGTTCATTATAGCTCCTCTCGCACAGTTATTATAATATGTAGAGCGTCTATTGTGGTGGGTTCATGAGCAAGTAATCAACAATGCCCTTAACGCACACAATTCATGAATCAAATGCATGAATGGCCACGTGTCGCTGTTCTCACGCTCGTCGACTCGGCTTTTTATCGCGTCTACATTTTTTTGAGGCGTTGTCGCGTGGGCTACATCTGCGGTTCGCTACCCCCCCGACGCTACACATGCTATCTTCGCTAATTGCTTATTCGTGGAACAATATTCATCTATTTAACGACAAATCTATAACGCACGCCTGCGTAATGTAACCCTATTAATGTGACCTTTCAAATACGATAACAAAAAACCCCGTCTTTATACGACCACAACGCAGCCGCTACGTTACTCAAAGAATTAAATTAATCGCGCTTTCTTTATTAAAGGCATTGTTGGTCCATTGAAAAGTTACATTTGGGGTTGCATTTTTTAGAGGACGCAATTTTATTTTTTTGATGTGTAGGGGTGGTCAGTGTGAAGCTAAAACCAAGTTTGTGGGGTCGCCACCCTTGTCCCACGGCCGCCATCTTGAAAATAGCGGTTGATATGGTTTTTACGATATATCTCTTAAACTATTTATTTGATAAAAAAAATTTGTTTACATTATTTGTTGCAAATTAAATACTCTACAACTTTGATCCTGCAACTTTTTGTCGTAGAACTATAAATAAAAAAGTTATAAGCGAAAATGTTCAGTAATTAGAGATATTTATATTTCTCAATAAAACTTTTTTTTATAATTTTACGTAGAAATGATATTTGACCATTTTTGTAGATTGTTTTTCGAGGAACAACTTTTATATACAACATTTTTTCATTAATTAAATAGCTAAGGTTTTACAGCGCTCCGAAGTGAGTACTAATTTTCAGTACTCTGAACTATACAGTATACTTATATTATGTGTGTACTAATAATAATTTGTCATCAGTAATGGTTTTTTTTTTGTTATTATAATATTTTTAGTAATTAATTTTGCAATATCACTAATAATTAATTATTGAATCTTTTCCCCACCACCCAGGAGGTAGAGTCTGGAAGCGCGACTTTTTTTTACGTCGAAAAGCAGGTCTGAAATGTTCTGCAGTGTGCTTCTATTGTTCTGGAGTATGAGAAAAGAGCCAATAGCCAATATATGTATAGTTAAGAGTACTGAAAAATAGTACTCACTTCAGAGCGCCGTAAAACCTTAGTTATTGACGTTATGAAAAAATGTTGTACATAAAAGTTGTTCCTCGAAAAACAATCTACAAAAATGGTCTGATATCATTTCTTCGTAAAATGATAAAAAAAGTTTTATTGAAAAATATAAATGGCTCTAATTTCTGAACATTTTCGCTTATAACTTTTTTATTTATAGTTCTACGACTAAAAGTTACTACACCAAAGTTGTAGAGAATTTAATTTGCAACAAATAAAGTTAACGATATTTTTTTATCAGTTAAATAGTTTATGAGATATATCGTAAAAACCATTTCAACCGCTATTTTCAAGATGGCGGCCGTGGGCCAAGGGTGGCGACCCCACAAACTTGGTTTTAGCTTCACACTGACCCCCCCTACACATCAAAAAAACAAAATTGCGTCCTCTAAAAAACGCAAGGTTAGGGCTAAAAAATGTAACATTTCAATGGATCATGTGGACATGAATGAAGATGGGACAAAAATAAATTATTGGATCACCTGATACAATTTGTAAGCCGCTTTTTGTTTGGTCAATCACGACAAGAAAACAGATGACGCTTTAAAAACTTTTGACGTGGTCTAGGCGTAACGCCATTCGAGTATCCAAGCGGAAATAAAGAGAAATAAAACGTCGAACATAAGACAAGTTCCATTCGCGCGTGCAAATTGTTCAAGTCAACAATCGCGTTTGGACGAACTTAATGGAAGGCCGCATTCTTTTTCTTCGCCATTAGTTTAACAAACGGTTGTCACGACTCGAAGCTGGAATGATGGGCCTGCGGGCTGCGGCGCAATACCCACATCTACGATAACAACCATAACTAACAAGGATGTATGCTCACAACATTTGCGCTAATCATCATCTCCTTACAGAGCTTAGAAATACCGTCCTGCTTTATAACGAGCTTTCAGCGACAACATAACTATATCATAACTAAATATAGATGATCTCGAATTATTTTTAATTTGCAAAGTTCGTGCTCCATTAACACCACTTAGAAAAACAAATAAGTACCATTAGGATGTTAGTGAATAATTTGATGTGTCCAAACCACAAATTAGGACGTCCATAAAATTACTATGATGCGCGTGGCAGCGGTCCGAGCATTGGAAGGGGCCTTAGGCCGAATCGTGCCGCAAATTATGTTCATCAAGGCAATATCTCGCTGTCATGTGTGGAAACGTAATCACACAAACAAATTTTAATGCAAATAATGCACTATTGTTGTATCAACGTTCATGTATAATATAGATGCAAACAGTTGAAATTTTATTCCAGTAATTCGAGTCAAATGGAACTATCCGTTTTGTCCGTACATAATACATATTTCGAATTTAATAATAATTTACAATATTTTAGTTAGTGACACATATCTATTTCATTACACTGTCATTGTGCATAAATGTGAATCATTTAATCAGTTATTCCAAGCAGAGGGGTCTGTAAGGCCAAATATACTTAGTTTGCATTGATAATAGCACTTATTAAAGATTACGAAAAGTATGTAACACGACAATGCTCGCTCGGAATGCGGAGAGTGTTCTTGTCTTTAACATAAAGTAGAGCAATAATTTAAATAACTGGTACGCTACTGCCGCTTCGCTGGTGAAATTCATGCTTTCACAAAATCATACAAGTCATCAATAATGTCTAATTTGTCGAGTGTTTTGAAATTCTTTGTACTTACAGTGTTTAGACAAAAAGAAAAACGAATCCTATTCTTAAATTAAAGTACTCCCCTTAGTATATCGCCGAAAATCGGAATCCTCGGAGTTGAAATCTCGAGTGACGTTCAATTCCGCAGTCATTTGGAAGCGAAGGCTAAATTAGCCTCGAAAAAGCTTGGTGTGCTCAGCAGATCGAGACAGTACTTCAAGCCGGCCCACCGACTTCAGCTGTACAAGGCTCAGGTGCGACCGCATATGGAGTACTGTTCTCATCTCTGGGCCGGAGCCCCACAGTACCAACTCCTTCCTCTTGACCGCATCCAACGTCGAGCAGCTCGAATTGTCGATGACCGTAGGCTTTCCGATAGGCTCGATCCTCTGTCAGTGCGAAGAGACGTTGCGTCTCTCTGTATACTGTACAGAATCTACTATGGGGAGTGCTCTGAGGAATTGTTCCACCTACTACCAGCCGCACAGTTCCACCACCGGACCACACGCCGTAAAAATCAGTTCCATCCGCACCATCTGGATGGTTGGCGCTCCACCACTGTCCGCTTCACCCGCAACTTCCTTCCGCGTACGGTGAAACTGTGGAACGATTTGCCACCTGCGGTGTTCCCGAACAACTACGACATTGGGGCCTTCAAGAAAAGAGCTTATTTGTCCATCAAAGGCCGGCAAAGCACTTGCAACACTAGTAGTGTTGCAAGTGTTTATGGGCGGTGGTGACCACTTACCATCAGGTGGCCCACCTGCCCCTTTGCTTGCTCTGACATAAAAAAAAAATAAAAAAAAATAAATAATGATTCTAATAGATACGATTTGATGGTAATCTTCACTTGTCAAAGCACGTTATACCTATAAGCTTAGATAGTATTTACGACGAAGAAACATCAATTTCGATACAGCAATAAACGGCTACTTTTATGTAAAAAGGTGAAAAGAAATGTATACTGCAATAAGGAGTATTTATTAATATACAGTTACTGGATAGTAATAAGTCAAAGCTTTTCTAGGAATTGGTTGTTCATTTTTAAAATCTACAAGAATGTTGGTGCTTTCATTGATCCGGGCGATGACTTTGCCAGCAATACGAATCGAAATATCGATAGATTGGTTTTTTGTGTATCGTCTACTAACTTAACTGAAACGGTGTTTTTATGCTATCCTACAAAAATCGATGTAGCTACATTGTGACAGGTTTTATCTTCTTATCAATGACTGTTTTTATTAACGAAGAATTTCTGTTTTCATTTACCGGCTATTTTCCTTCTAAACAAAACGATTAAAGGAGCCGCGCTTTTATTATCACCATAAATATGGCAAACGTCTGAAAATAGCGGAGTCAGCCAAATGATTCTCAATGAAGAGTCTGAATGACGTAATTCCTTTAGTAATTCGCTTGAGCACATGCTGTTTAGGACTAATTAGTCTGTTGTGTATGTAGCTCTGCGTGCAGAAAGGTCACCCTACGCATCGACCGTAGCCACAGCTTCCTGCGCTGGGACGGTCGTATTCAATTAAAACTTATTACAGGGTCGTGTGAACTGGCGAGCGCGCGTCAGTCCCCTTGCCCCACAGGAAATAGTGCTTGTCTAAGCTATCTCCGCGTTTTCGGTCAATAAACCCTAGCTCACAAGCCTCCGATATCGAATGAAAACCTATCCATTATCACCTCGAGTCGACGAACTAACGACATAAAAGCGACGGCTTTGTACCTCGGCGACCGGATCAAATAAGCTGGTTTGGATAAATTATTATTAATCGCTTAGATAATTTAAGATTCATACCCAAAAAAATTATTGAGCATAAATAATTAATATCATAATCTATCCTTTATTCTTTATTGCTCTAAGCTTTTTTATTGAACCCTGTTTAATGGTTATACCGAAAAACTAAGCACATAATATTGGAATTTTATTACATACACATTCTAGTTTTAGATTACTTTACCTCTAACACACTGGAAAAAAATATTCTAATGCTTTATATACGCAGTAGTTTATTTCAAATAGTCGATCCTTGAGAAAGCTTTCCAGTCATAGTAAATCTAAAAGCAAAACCCTGAGAAAAAATTCACATCATCACTATACCGTTAACAGAATGCTTAAGGGGAATCATCAATTAATAGCTCTTAATTAATTATCTTGCACGCATTCTCCATATAGCTGTTGTCGGTTTTCATAAGATCTTCAAGTTATCGCAATGAAAACAATCCTAAATATAGGCAACCTTTGCATTCCATCACGCAAAAATAGTGATGTCTATTGGATTTATTGAAGTCGATAAATATAAGGTCATATTTCTCATGCTTTAGATTTATGTCGACGAAAACACATTTTTGTTACAAATTTATTACAATAAACCGCATTTATTCGCGAAATACTCGTAAATAAATGCCACATTCAAATTGGATGCTGCATCATCGGTATCGCCCACAACATTCTCATTTTATGTTCCCAAGAATATATTTTCTATCTTTGTCATTTAATTATGAACACTTCTTTCTATATCGGCGACCTTAAAAGTATCTCGGAATTTTATAGTCGTGTACCTATATATTATTTTAACATTTTGTTATAGATTGGTCTGTTTGTATCACGAAAAGAGAAAAAGCCTTGACCTACTTAACTTTATCTATGTATAATGTATATAAACATGAACAATGTCAAAGTATTGAGACTAAAATAATTTAATTTTAAGACGGAAATATTTCATCAAAAAACTAAAAACAATTACATACTTAAGTGTAAATGAAATAATGTCTAATTTGTTCACATCTAAGTAAATGAAGTGAACTCTACAATAATAACAAGGAAGTCGACTCTAATAATCCTATAATTAAACCAATTAATTTAAATTAGTTCTTTTTCTGTTATTTGTACTGTTAACTAAATTCCAAAGCGAGTGCAACTACATGGGTGAATATTAATAGAATGCAATTGTAAAGCCATAAAAAACTTTAACAAGTAGGAGAGGCTTCTATAGCTTCTTTTCTATACATATAAATTTCGCGTTTTTATTTTTTGTTTATCTTAACCTAAAGTCTAAGCAGAAAAATTAATACTAACGAGGAAAAAACGGGGAGTAGTAAATTGAAATAACATTTTTTTTTACTAAAATATAAACTAGATATTGTTACTTTCAGTGACTTTTAAGCCCTCGGGTCCAATTTGAATGTGAATAATTTCCTTGGTATTTAAGTCTTTTGAACCCCATACCATCTTTAATAAGTTAAATTATATGTAGGTAAATATGCATAAGTATATCTAATAAAGATAAAATTATAGCAGTGTTTTATCTGGTTTCATATTATTATGTTTCTCGGAATAGTTGCTACTAAATAGCATAACATATCTGATGACCAAACTTAGCATATTAAACACTTATTAAACTCTAAAGGTCGTGGGATCCGAACCGAAAACAACATTGTATTTTAAGGTAAAATTAAAGCAAAGGGAAACATAAAACGTTTTACAATTAATAAGGTCTGGTACGAATGGGTAATGTAGGCAAGATTAGCACAGTGTGTCGTTTTAATACGCCACGATAACGCCCCCATTCCCGCTCGTGAATATGACCGGCATGCTAACACTGATAAGCGCCCACCAATATTTAGCGCATTCAGTGCCTTTTTTAAACTTGCGTTTACTTCATACAGAAACAACGGTATATTCACTCTATTCAAATCAGTTTTCAATGTAATGTTTGAGCAACCAGCTAGAATCCTACGCATGCGAACATTCGAAAATCTCAATTTACCCTCATTATATGTCAATGAAGAGATTCTGATGTAATATAATACGTTAGACCGGGAGATATTGACACAAAATTTCGAGTCATTTGTAACAGGATGGCGGTTCTACAGGGGTCTTAGTACGCAATGACAAAAAGAAAAATGCTGGTGTGAACGCTGGTACCGGCGGCTTAGTCGCGTGGGCGTTAGTCGAACTCGTCGGAAAAATAGCGAAAGTCAAACGATTTGTAACACAAAAATTTTAGAATTTACCGATAGCCCATAAAAAAGAAGTAGGCGGTAGTGTCATGCCTAGGGAATGCAATCCCGATCCCGCGGGATCCCGATCTCGCGAGATCTCGTGTAATTTTTCGGGATCAATCCCGACGCATCATATGACGAGATCCCGTTCGAGATTGACGGGATTGGGCGGCAGTGGTCAGCGACGCAACACACAACCACTCGGGGCGCAAGCGTTTAAATTTTTCCTAATTCCCTTGAAATAAGCTTATTGTTTTGATTACCTAATTTACCTACGTTAATTTCCTTACAACCTGATTATTATTTAGTTGGTAAGATTAAATAATAAAGGTTTTTATTTCCTTTCGAGTAACATGTTATTTTAGTTAACCTCACTAGGGGCTACCATAAATTACGTCACACGTTAATAGGGGGGGAGGGTATCATCTTTATGTGACATAATGTGACAAGGGGAAGGGGGGGATCAAAAGCTTTGTGACGTGACATAATAAAACGAAACGAAATTTGTACATGAGCAAAAAACTTTGAACAGAAAATTTTTAATCTACCTACCTATATGTATTTATTAATAATTTCGCACTCTCGCTATAAGATTATCTTACGCAACAACATTTAATTAATAGAGTCATGTTGTAATGCAAGTGGAACACTAAAATTTACGATTTTTAAAATTTTCGAAATTTAAGATTATTTAATAAGTAAAAATAAGTAAAAAAATGAAAATAACTGTTTTCTTTTGATTATTTTTAGATACATGCATAAGTTTGAAAAATGTGTGACGTCACAACACACACCAACACACACGTGACAAGGAGGAGGGGAGGGGTTGAAAAGTTCTAAAATTCGCGTGACGTAATTTATGGATGGCCTCCTATCACAAACAAGTAGTTATTAGCTTTTTCAGTCATCTGAATTCAACTTTTTTTTTTAAATTAGACGGGATCCCGAAAATTCCGGGATCCCGCGGGATTGATATTTCTAATCCCGCGGGATCCCGAATTTGCAATCTCGAGTCGGGATTGCATTCCCTAGTCATGCCATACTTTTCCGGTGTGACTTACAGCCCGCCATACCGACGCGAATGTGTTGATTTAAATAAAACAATTATTCAACCATTTGTACCAGGCTAACTTTTGCACAGGTAACCATCGTCGTGCAGCCATTTACGAAAATCGCCATGCCATACTTTTCGGACGATTCCAAATGGTCGCCATACCGCCGAAAATCTGCAAAAAAATTTTATTTCGCCAAACTTTTTGTACCAGTATTGCATTTGGATTTTTGGAGAGTATTTGATAAAATGTGACCATTATTATATTTGCCATACTTCTAGTAGGGGGAAAAAGTGCTGTCATACTTGAAAAATTAATTTATTATTAATTTATATAAGTGAAGATTTCCAACACCTAGATCTTTGAAATTTTGTATTTATATTCGTTGATCCTCAAACTTACAGGAAAAATATGTGCCATACTGTTACAAATCGTTTGACTTTCGCTATTTTCCGACGAGTTCGACTAACGCCCACGCGACTAAGCCGCCGGTACCAGCGTTCACACCATCATTTTTCTTTTTGTCATTGCGTACTAAGAACCCTGTAGAACCGCCATCCTGTTACAAATGACTCGAAATTTTGTGTCAATATCTCCCGGTCTACGTCTTTCATGTCGTGTTTTATAAATAGAGTATGGGTAAATAGCGAAGAGGCCCGATTTCTGTCTACCACGGTCTCAAGGCCCGCGAGTCATTGGCACGCCCCGCTTCAAGGCGACTGCTAATTCATGTACTACAGGATTCATATTAAATTAACACTTAGATGACACTTAAAAAGTGTTGAATTCTTGTGTCAGAATATTATCATTATGGAAACTTTTTCTTTATAATCAAAATAGATGTATTTTCGAGTTAGAATTTGACTTTTTCTGTTGTGTTCAAAATTATAAAAAAAAATTTCCTGGTTCGTGAAAATAATATTTAAAAAATGTATAATATACCCAAAATATTAAAATGTATTTATATTTATACTGAAATACATATTTAGTAATTGTGTATGCTGTATATTGTATACGAGATACCCACTAATTTTGAGCAAGATATTAGACGGGTAGAGCACACATAGAGGCCCTAAGACCTGATAAGAACGCAGCGGGTGTTCTCCAAATAGAGGCGGTTCGAAGAACCGATTCGACTGGTTTTAATGGTAAAAGAACAGCAGTACTGCGTGCTTTATCCAAAAATCCTATTCAGTTTATTGCTATGTTTATGAGACCCGAAAAATTGTACACTATATAAAATGACTACCTACTCTAAAACTTTTAAAGTCATTAATTATTTCAAGTTTAGAACATAATATTGTAAATTACTAAAATCATATTCGCAAGGTTTGGTATTACTACTAACCACAAAACCTGTAAAAGAGGAAGTACAAAAACGTAGGTGTAGATAAATCACATGATAAATTGTTCGACGGGTACCCAAAACTCGTTTGGAAATTCTAAAGAACTATTTCGTGAATATAAAGTGAGCAGTGCCCTATTTATTAGCGAACGAACGACGTGAATTTGAAGTCCTGCACGAGCTACATACCATCATTTTTTACAACAATTTACTTATCAACCATCTTTTAGCGAGCATCTGCCGAAATTGTGTATTTTGATACTTACAAGATAAACATCTTGCTTAAGGTTCAGGGTCGATCACTGGGGGGCAATTTAGCCATAGATCTATCATCTGGATTGGAAATTATGTACTTTAACGTAGCATGTGTCTAAATTCCTGTTGATCCTTGTTATTAAATAGACGTTTGATCGTTGAACTCGTATCATGTGGTATCCATTTGTTGCCTAGTAGCTTTAAAATTCTGTACGACATTTTTAATATTCCTTGTCGTTATATAAATATACACAAGTATACAAAACAGCAGTTCAATAACATCATCGTGATATAACGATTCGAGCTTGCAACGGTCAAATTTTGAATTCAGTCGCGTTGATCGACCGCGCTTACGTCGCATTAAATACAGGTTCATTTGTGGGAATACGAACGAATTCAGTAGGTTCCATTAAAAGTTTAGTTTATTGTCACCATTGAATAAATTGTATAATTCTATTTTAAATAATTGATTATAATTTATATTTTTGCATGATATTCAAAGTTAACTTTGCTATGATAAGAAATAGGTATAAAACGATAATAGTATTCCTCTTTGTCCTGAATGATGTATTACAATATATAGGTACATAAATATACATGGAAATGAAATAAAACACTCTTTCCGGGAGCTGATTACATTAAAATAACCTATTGTTACCAACTTTATTACCGAATACAGCTGTTGAATTAATTTCTATATGGGTTTATACTTTATTACATAATAATAATTAATCACCAGTTTTCAAGGACAATAAATTTGAATAAGACTCCTTAGAGAATAGACAATAATTGTGTGCTTCCGGCCTTACGTATGAAGCTGCATCAATAAAATTAGTATAAGTATTTTCTTAATGCTTAATAACAGTTAACAGAGATCAATTTGGGTTTTTGAAAGCTACAAAGGATTTTCACTCGATATAGGTATACCAGACGTTTTTTATCTTCTTTCATCGTATTTAGTAGACCAGTACATTTACTGATTTATATTGTTCTTCTTACATTGGCTGTTTAGTACTTCTATCTATAAAAAAAATTATGATTATCGTAATGTTCTATGTCATGCATTACAAACCAGTCTTTTCGGATCTGTATTCGTTTTTTCATTAAATATTACTAAAAGTCCGTCGCTGGATAAACCAAAGCATTACGCGTATTTTATTCAAGACCTTTCTTATTTTACCAATCTATATGACAGTATTTCGAAGATCCACTTACCGATGAATTTTGGAAGTGTTTAAGGCTATATCTTTAATTTAGCAGGTGATATTTAAAATCAGAGTAAACACCGAGCAGACGTTAAAATTTGTCTCGGACTGGTTTTCAATTACATGTCATTTCTTTAAGTACAGTAGTACTCCCAAACTGATAATGCGCATAGAAAAATTCGTCACTGTTCGGCAACTGTCATATTCCCCGTGCCTCCGAAGATGATATGTATATAGAGTGGTTAAATGTATTTTTTTCATACATAGTTTATTAGAATTATAAGTTTTATTGTGATTTTATGGTAAAAGAGAAAAGTAACGAAATTTGTTTCGATAATTCAATGTAAGTTAATAGCGAGGATAAGCCACACGATTGCGAATATATACATATTTGTTGTATTGATTTACTTGGAAAATTCTATACTTAGAACTATTAAAGTGTCTTACTGAAGCTGGCGTGATGGTGGATGTATGGAAGGTTAAAATAAGACAAATTTTATATTTAAAAAAAATATTTTCAAATGCTGGTTTACATTTAAATTGTAGAAATCTAATCATTAAAATCTCAGTCCAAAGGATTTACAGAATCAGGGATTATCTCTATTTCTGATATCGTATAATGATCAGAACTTTCATTATGCTCTTATTAACTTTTACTTTCCCCACTGCTACCGCTACCTGTGTAAATAATCATTTTATCGGAAAATTCAACTTTGAAACAAAACTAAGTAGGGTATGTAACAGCAGCTCTATATAATTCCATACAGAGATAATACGTGCGGTCACCACCAATATATAAAGACGACTGACGGATTTTTGAATTTTTTGACTGACAGGCTACCGTCACCTACCGCCCGAATTGTTTTCGATTGTGTATGACTCTGAATTGACTCCTATTTCTTTCGAACAAGGTGCAAGATGCAAGTGCATTGTTCAGGGCACTTACGATTCAATGATTCGGGGTGATTCGGGTGTTTCTGGAAATACGATAATTAGCGAAGATCTGCATGCGCATTATTAATTTTGGAGTACTGTATCTTATTCCAGTACTTATAGATATTATGCATGCAGTAAATTGGTTTAAAATCTACACAACATAATAAATGTATTTTTGATATTCTTATTGTAATGAGAGGCTAATGTGGGTGTTCAGCATGGATGCAACCTCATGCAACATCACATCACGATGCCCAAACGATTTGCTTAATTAGAAAGCGCTGCAATCTCATATCAGAAAATGTTTGTACCTGGGATCTTTATTTGTCTTTCGATTAGCTTTGATAGAAGATAATGTAGTAATTTTGTATTGTTAAGAATATGTAGTACCTATCGTTGAATAAGGACATTTTTAAATTAAAAGACGTTCAAATGCTTGCCCTAAATTATATAACAACGGTCGGAAAGATATGGGCATCCGGTATTATGCGGTTAGTTTATAACTTATCTAATTTGCCTATTTATGGAATATTATTCATTAAATAACTAGATTAGGTATTTATTATGTATTATGTTATCCTGTTATTTAGAATCTTCATAATACTATTAAATATTTATTGAAGGTATTCGCTATTATCCTTTTATTCAATCTTTTTATCACTATAAAACTCCATTTTTGCGATCCATGGATATTTGGTAAAATTGTAATAAAATTGTTACCTTTTTACTTGTAACAACAAGTACAACAACTTTTTAATATAACAATATTTAAAAGATTGAATAATAAGGAAGTGTTGAGCTCTCAAGTGAACCGGGCTCACTCTGATGAATAAAACTTTTTTAAGGTAATATAATATTTTATATTATATATAACCGAACTACATGTACTTATATGATTTAATATATATAAAGGAAACGATAAAAAGATATATTTATTTTACTTTAGCAGTCGTCACTGAAAACCAGTGTTACAGAAACTCCCTCTAACTTTTGCTGATGTGGGGACCTTTTTGGGATCAGCATAATGTTAAATTTGTATTTTACCTGTATATTTTATTTTGTTGCCTTTACTGCATTCTTGTATTAGTGCCAAATAAAATAAATTAAATTTGAATACACAAATAAAGACGTAGGTAGCTCAAAAGTTGTGAGTACTTGTAGGGTACGTAGTTAATTGTTTAAATAAAAGTATGTATTACAGGAGCAAAAATGATAACATCAATTAAAGCAATAATATAAAATATTTAGATTAATGTTCAAAAACCGTCCTTATTACTTAAAAATCTACCATCAACCGAATTTTTCTAACTTCCGGAAAATGAGGACCAAACGGGTGATTTTATTATAGATAACATAAGTAATAGTAATACTATAAATAATTAAAGCAAATTTATTTATTAAAATAATTTTATTCTATTAATTAAAAGCGGATGCTGTTGTAAATTTCAAATAAAATATGATAACGAAAAAGCGTTTCATATTTGATAAAAACTCTATTACGCAACATATTCAATTAAAACATACAACAAATTAACATAACGTGTGAAACAAAAATCGTGGTGCGAAGCCAATCGTCGGCACCGACTGACAAAGCTTCGAGAGATCGCAGCAACAATATAAGTGCGTCGATCAGACAATCAACGGAGACAAACGTTTTGGCCGTTCCCACGGGGCGGGTGCCCGGTGTCATTCCGGTTTTCGCCAACTTAAATGTTTGTTGTCAAATTAATCTGAAGTCGCTTATTATGCGCCAGCCGACCAGTCGAGCAACTATTCATTCATAGTCTGAGGAATGTTAGATCGCTCGTGGTTCGCCTCGACCGACCTTCGCCGCTGTCGCCCCGCAAAAAGTGTGTGAGCCATCGTGACGCTCGCTCAACTATGTGGAAGTACCAGATCGGGTACTTACACGCTCCTGCATTGCCCTCCCGTGCGACGAAGCCCTGCTTTTATTTCACATCTACTGATATCACCATGATCGACATGTTTTTGTATCATATTGCACGACAGTTCGCACAGTGAGTCAATGAGCGAACAGTTACGTCTAGGCGCACGTCCTTTTTGCTTGTTAATTAATAAGCAAAAAGGACGAACAGGTTCACAGATATATGTATAAAGCGTAATTTATCGATTAGGCTTGGATTTCATGTAAGCGATCAATACGCATTTAATATTCTGATCGCAGTTGCTGGATAGAACATTTACCAATTATCTTTTTTTTTTCTAGAACATTAGAAAGCACTCAATTTTATTATTTGATTATTATTAGACATATAAAATTACGTCATAAGATTGTATTTGCTTAAATTGTCGCGTTCTCATTGAACACCGGATGCTTAATGTCGTCGACCCCATTACTACGCGGGTGATAGAATTTTAATTATAACCAGATCAAGTAATCTTAGAATTCGTTATCAATAAAAATTATATTTTAGGTAAACTATCAAAAATATTTCAGTTTTTATGTAATTCAAAATGTGTCTCAATGTGTTGTCTTTATAGCAAGCACTGATCGTGGCAATTTAAAACAAGTCGTTCGAAGCTTGCCGCGAAGGGACTACAGAACTGTCTTTCAAGTTCGATCTACTGAAACCCATCGGCACCTCCACAGTGACGTCAGTCCGGACGTGGCCCGCAGCCCGCGCCGTCCAAGGACAGTAAACATTTACCAGGTCAATGCTCGCTGCCGTCTCTAGTCGCTAGTTTTTTCAATGTGGCCCTGACTGTACTGCCAAAAGCCGTGTGGTTCAGTGATGCCCACTTAATGTGCGACTATATTATATTCGCCACTTCAAGGGTACGGGGAACATTCGAATTTGAACATAGAAAGGTTTCAATAGTATTACATATTTTAAAATGGAACTAACAATAGAGTTATGTACCTAGTCATTTATTATTTAAGCTGCCGCTGATTGCGATCGTGTGAGATAACGATAAAATAATCGGCCTAAATATATCTTTGTGAGTTCACTGTTCGAAGAACTCAGAGACCTCACACAACTGTCAACGGAAATGTTTAGTGTATCCTGCGATGGCGATACGTGTTACCACATAAGATGTTCTATTATACGTTGGTGTAACGGCTTTCCGTATTGACCTGTAGGATTA
Organism: Colias nastes; assembly: GCA_907164665.1. Classification (NCBI taxonomy): domain Eukaryota; kingdom Metazoa; phylum Arthropoda; class Insecta; order Lepidoptera; family Pieridae; genus Colias; species Colias nastes. The sequence continues at coordinate 829 of CAJQZM010041171.1, read as the reverse complement.
GATCTAGTTATAAATAAAACCGGACTCGAAAGTGATCGTTGGGTTTTGGATCTAGTGTTCAATCTATGTATACCTATTACCTATACATTATGTATATAATATAGGAGGATGAAACGGTTGAGAAATTAAAGATAAAAAATATTTAAAGTATCCAAATAGGTAGTAATATTTATGAATTTATTACAATTATCAGTACCTTAGTATGAATACATCATTAATACTTTATAATCCACGTTATTTGTAATTCCTATAGGGCTAGGCAAAAGGCGTTAAGGAAAAAAGAATGGTATTTTTAAGTATGATTAAAACATATTTATTTTTAAAGTCAGTGCCATTTAACATCTTGACCTAACATTAACTACCTTTGCTAAAATAAAAATTTCATTTATAAAAAGTCTTCTGAGAAAATTGCAATTTAACAGATAAGGTTTGGTTGTCCATAGAAATCTTAAATAAGTAGGTAAGCTAAAAATAAAAGTTTCGTTTTAAATGCTTTATTTAGATAGTGATTCACAGAACTGTTTGTAATTACCTACCGTCACAAAATTTCGTTTGTAAGACAATCATCACAGGCAACTGTTGGTGCACTGGTATGCGTGGAATCTAACAATAGGGTAATTAACTTTTAAATACATAATATTTTAAAGCAAAACCAAAACATGGATTTCCAAGATAAGCTCAATGTGGGAAATGAAAGGTCTCGTCGTAAAGTTGCAAATATTACTTTTACCGTAGAAATTAATTTAGCACAACAAAAATTATATAATACTATATTCTAAGAGTTACTTAGATATTGAAATATAACTATAAATATTACAATTATACAATA
>CAJQZM010041170.1:0-10999 GCA_907164665.1 Colias nastes | reverse complement strand
AAAAATTGCCAGTATACAAATAAGCCGAATCACTTGAGCGCGCACTCAACGAAGACCGCGTGTATACTATCGGGGGCCGGTGTGTGCGGGGGCGTAGCGCCGGGCGGGGGCGAAGGCGCGCGGCTCTGCGGGCCCGAGGGCCGGGCCTCCACCGTGATGCTCGTCTCGCTGAGCGGCCACAGGTCTTTGAGCACCGCCCTGTAGATGAAAAAAACATTGTTTACATATGGAATAATATAGCATATTATATGAAGCAGCTCTAATTTTGTATGAGTGTGATCAACAGAAATATCTGTGATTACAGGTTTATAGAAAAATTTTAGTAATAACAGTCGTTACTCTGTTTAATAGTATTGACTGTACACAGTTATTTTTTGATTGTACACAGTTATATTTATAACGTTGTAACAAGCAGTATTCCGAACAGTCCGACAACAATAATAAGTAGTAACATATGCGAGAACAACTTCATTAGAAAGTTCAAGTCAATACAAGAACCACGCCAGGCCAGTCAATACAAGAACCACGCGCTGCCAGCTGCACGCAAACTCAATACAAGAAGCACGCACCACAAGCGGCGCTCGACAACAGCTCTCACACGCGGCACCGGGAACCCGTTGAAGGGCGCGGCCACGGGCAGCGTGTACGCGCCCATGTCGCGGAACACCAGCCAGCCGCCCGCGCGCTGCCCGGCCAGCTGTGTGCGAGGGAGGATACAGTCTAGCGCATCGCATGTGGGACCCCAGATCGAGCACTCGGATGCCGGCTCGGAGCTCTCCTGCGAAACGGACACTTTATTAAGCACCATGTATAACTACAATACAAGTACAAGTAGCATTGGACGGGGCACATTTTGAGGAACAAGCAAGGAAAGTGAACTAAAGATCTCTTGGAATGGTATCCGAGGGAAGGAAAAGGGAATAGAGGGAGACAAAAAATTAGACGGGAGAATGATGTAAAGGAAATTTTAGTAGTGACCTGGAGAAGAATAGCACTTCAAAGGCAATCGTGGAAGAGTTTGGAGGAGGCTTTTGTCGAAAGGCAGGCAAGATACCCAGATGAAACCTAGTTAAGCTATTAAATTATTGTTACTTGTCAATTTTCTTGCAATAAAGACTTTCATTCATTCATTCATTCATTCATTCATAACTACAATTATAAATACATAAGCAAAAGGCCATTGATAGCATATGTATAGATTCGCAATGACTCAAAATGGTCTGAAGCAAAACTTTGCCTACGCGTCTATTAGGCAGATATATTTTAGAATGTGCGAATAGAATAGACTTTGAACATTTACCGTCATAAAATAAGGTGTTAATTCGAATGAAATTTACAATGTCATGTTACGCAGCTCCACTCGGAGATTTTTAGACGTCAAAACAATTTTTTAAGTTAAACTAAACTACCCTTTATAAATCACTGAATCTGGCATAAATCACTCCGTTCGATCCCAAACACCACCTCTTGTTCTACTCTTTCGATTTTGTAACAAAGGACACTTCATTGTTAAAAAAAAATGTATAATTAAAAAGCATTTGAATGCTATAAATCTATACTAATATTATAAAGCTGAAGAGTTTGTTTGTTTGAACGCGCTAATTTCAGGAACTACTGATCCGATTTGAAAAATTCTTTCGGTGTTAGATAGCCCATATATCTAGGAAGGCTATAGGCTATATATCATCACGCTAAGACCAACAGGAGCGGAGCCACGCGGGTTAAACAGCTTGTAAATGACTACATAGTATAAAACAAAGTCGCTTTCTCTGTCCCTTTGTATGCTTAAATCTTTAAAACTACGCAACGGATTTTGATGCGGTTTTTTTTAATAGATAGAGTTAATTCAAGAGGAAGGTTTTAGTATATAATTTATTAGGTTTTAGACAAAGCGGGCGAAGCCGCGGGCGGTAAGCTAGTAAAATATATAACTACATACCTCAAGCGGCTCAGCGGTGACCTGCTGGTGGTCGTACAGCAGACAGTTGAAGGAGCCGTACACGCCGTCGTTGATGAAGTACATCGTGTGCTTGTCGCCGCTCTCCGATTGTATCTGTAATAGAGTTTATGTGTTATTTATTGGAATTACTATACTCGAGTTGCTAAGCTACTTAACTACTCCGTATAAAGTTAAATCTACACTAATATTATAAAGAAGAAAACTTTGTTTGTTTGTTTGATTGTAATGAATAGGCTCATAAACTACTGGACCGATTTTAAAAATTCTTTCACCATTCGAAAGCTACATTATCCACGAGTAATATAGGCTATATATTATCACGCTAAGACCAACAGGAGTGGAGCCACGCGGGTGAAACCGCGCGGCACAGCTAGTATTTGATAAAATAATCTCGAAAACATGAAAAAAGTGTTTAAAAATCGTCAGTAGGAACAGTGTGGTCGGTAGAAATGTATCAGTTAAAGTAGAAACTAGTGATGACCTAGTAACATATTAGAAGGCTAGGTATATCTTTTGCCCTAACCCTTTTTTTCAATCCTATACAATATACATGTATAACAATAATATGCATGTTGGCACTATTTAGCCAAACATTGCTCCGAATCACGCGAAATGTTTTCGCTACAGAGAATATATACAACTTTCCGACATCATTCATCGGGGCATTAACGGACTGCCAATTGAGTAGACTGGTCGAGTAAGAACGTCTATAGTCGGATTTTTAATTAGACGAAGTAAATTGACGTTTAATGTGTTGTCAGTTTTTGATAAAATAAAAATAAAAAAGTGAATGATTGAAAAATCCCGATTGAACGAAATTGCCTCGATCTTCTAGTGAATATTTAGTATGTAACAATATAACATCAAACAAACACAACAATGACAACAAACACAACGTAATTCCTTGCAATTAATGAAAAAAATTACAAAAACAATAGCTAATCAAAATAAAAAGCTGATTGTAATTTCATTCTACTAGTGACTTATATCTTATATAGCTTTATATATTATAAATAGAAATAATGTTATTTTATCGTTTGAAATGATTAATTATTCACACTCATTGTTCATTCATCTGATTGAATGAGAACTGGATTCTTCACTATCACTTTAAATATGGCAACATTATTTTACAAAGTGACATTAGCTGCTGTCAGATAGCTTCGTCTAATTAAAAATCCGACTATACTCATTTTTCGATGGAGTAATTCCACCTTCCCCCTTTCACACCCTATACTATTTATATTTTACGCACCTCCCTTGAGGCGTGTATCATGGCGGCGAGCGTGTAGGCGGCGGCTGCGAAGTATCTCCCCGGCTCGGCGATCACGCGCACGTCTCGGTCCGAGAACTTGCTGTCCAACGCCGCGTTTATCACTTGAGACACCTGGGAAATTATTTATTTATTAGTAGTTGTTAGAAGTTTTTTTTTTATATTACTGCGACGAGGCAATCTGTTAGAAAACAATTGGCCCTTATATTGTTTGGAACTTCATCCGGGAGTTGTTAGAAGTAATGTTGAGTTTAAGTTATAATAGGGATCTTTTAGGGATAAATTTGTTTTGTAGGTATCCTTATGTAAATAAATGTATAATAATAGAAATGAAATACAAATTACAAATCACCTTATCAAGTTTTAAATATGGCTTCAAAAAACAGCTACTTACCGAGTTTCGTTGTTACGAAACAAATGTGTGCAAGTAATAGTTAATTTGATACCTATGAATATTTTTGAAGTGAAACTTCTTTATCGGGGTTGGAAAAAAATTTAGTGTAACATTTTTCCGTTACGCGCCATCTTTTTCTTATCCCTACCACGCGTGATTCGACGTATTTCTGTAGAGTTGCATATAATAAATTATTTTTTGAAAAATAAGGTCATAAAGAAGTCTCACTTCTTACGTGTGTACACTAGTACACGCACACATTTTTTATTCACAGCCACGAACACCGTAAAATAACCTTAGGTAGTTGGATCCGACAAATCACGCACTCGAATGTGCAGGATCCCGCGCGCGTACACCTTGCACTCTAGGGTGCCGGGTCCCAAGTGTCACACGCACCTGCCGCAGGTCCGCAGCGGAGTCGCCAGCGAAGCCGCCGCCAATGTCCAGCAGGCGCATGTGCAGGCCGAGCGAGTCACCCAGCGAGAACAGCCCGCGCGCGAGCTGGATCCCGCGCGCGTACACCGCGCACTCCCGGGCCCCGGATCCCACGTGGAACGATACGCCCACCACCTGTTAAAAACAATTTAGGATATATTATTGTGTAAAAACACAAAATTTAACCTTAACCCATTGAGCCCCGAACGGCCCGATCGGTCCACGACACAATAGATTTTCTATTGCGTCTGTGATTCCGGGGCCTGAGTTATTAATTATTCCTTCCTATACCTACTATTGTGAATATATATTATATTTCTCGATAATCTCATAGTTACATATTAATATATTCTTACTTATTATATTTATGCTCTGCCCTATTCCTCTCCTCAAACTAACTTCCTTCCGTACGTCTGGTTGTCTGGAAGAAATCGCTATTTAGCGATAAGACCGCCATTTGTTTTAATTTATAATTAGATTAAGTTCCTAGTTTAGTTATGTCAGAGCAATAAAGTATGAATAAATAAATAAATAAAATTTTGCGATATACAAGACAGTTTATCGAACAAATTTGTCCAATTACATACTATAGCCATGGACCAAAAATTGTGCATTGGCTGTAGGGCGGTGTAGGTATGTGCGGTGAGGTGGGGAGCGGGTGAGAAAGAGCACGAGTTAGAAGTTAGAAAGAGACGGAACGGTCGGTACTCTCCCCCGCCTCGCCGCGCATACCTACACCGCCCTACAGCCACTGAACATAAGCTATAGAACGTTCATCAAACAAATTTGTCAAAGTAGTGGCAAAAATATATAACTCAAGTTGGTTGAAGCGCTAGATCTTGTGTCAACATCATGTCCTTAACCTTACCTATTGAAATTTGAAATAAGTATTTTAAAACAAATTGAGCTTTATACAGCGCATGTAGGTTAAAGATATATTAAAATTAATAAATAACCCCTTCTTTCACCAAAAGATTTTAGAATATACAATTTTTTGTTGTAAATTCGTATTAAAATATACGTTTCTATAAAATTACACCACTATATGTCCAAAAAATAAACTAGATCAACTCACAGCAAGCGACATAACAGCGGCCAGTTTGAGCAACCGCGGCGCTTCGACGAGCGGCTCGCAACCGAACTTGATGCCGAGCGGGCACTGCGCTGACATCGCGTCGCATCGGATGCGGATCACCAACCTTATAGACATACAATAAATTATGTTTTTATAATAAAACATATTAAATTATGATTTGAGCGAATATTTAAAAAACAAAATTATCACTATTCTTTAATTTGATAAAGAATAAAAATAACTATGACCCGTTAAATCAGGGACTAATAATTATTATCATCTTAAAAAGGAATCTAGCTTTATAAGATAGAATGTTTGCGGAATTACAGTATGCGTTATAAAAAACACCAAACCCATGAAACTGAATTCAAAGAATGATGACGACGATAATTATGATAATGATGACGAGGACGATGATGATGATGATGATAATAATGATGACGACGATGGTGATGATGATGACGAAGATGATGATTAAGGCGATGATGGTGATGATGATGACGACGACGATGATGATGATGATGGCTTTGATGATGGCGGTATACTCACTGCGCATCGGGCGAGTACTGCTTGATCTTGTGCAGCTCGGTCTCCGAGTCGAACGTCATGGTGGTGACGCCGAGCGCGGTCGCGTGACGGATGTGCGACGCCATCTTGGCCGGGTTCGCGAATATTATACGCCTGTGGGCAAATACATAAAAATTTATGAAAAAAAGCATGATAAATCTCAAATTTCAATACTAGGTATAATATTTATGTTCTTTTCATTAACTGTTACTACCGGTATGCATTCAAACTTTGTGTAAAAGGTTCATACACATTCGTAATTACATCTACATAATTTTGATCGAAAATATTGCGATCTATTGAACTTAATTAACAATAAACTGACCACTGTCTATTTATTACCCTTTAATTTTTAAAATCACTCTTATTCCTTACTAGCTAAGATATACTTTAACTCACTCAGGCTTGACGCCGATATCGGTGACGAGCTGTATCTCAGCCTTCGACGCGCAGTCGAACCCGGTGCCGAGCGCAGCCAACGTGCGCACGAGCAACTTGTCGTCGTTGCATTTCACCGCTGTAAAACAAGATTAGTATGAGATTTGATATAACAATAATAATTGTTATTAGTCCATACTAATAACAATTATTATTAGTAGTATTTAATATGAATTAGTAGTAAACAAATTCTTTATTGACAGCATTTTATGGTAATAAAGTCTCTGACACTTTTTTTGGTGAAAGTAATATAAAAGAGATAGGGACAGAACAATAGGCAATAGGAATTTAGAATAAAAAATGCTGCACATTAATTTCACGAAAGACAGAAAATAAAAATATACATATTTTTACTATACGAAATGGAATTGTTAAAATAGTACAGGTAGATTGTAGGTCAGGATCAGAAAACAATAATTAGGTATTTTTGACAAAGAATGGAGTTGCAATAATCAAAAATGGTCAATAAAACGTCATTTGGAATGACTAGGTCTCCTTTTCTTAAGGGAAAATTGATTGCCTATCTATGACCTATCTTCCAATCACACTTCAATAAAATCTGTCTATTTTAGGGTTCCAAAAAGTCTCTTACCATAGAACGGCTCAACGCGCGGCATGTACTCCTTCCACTGCCTGTACCGCTCGACCACTTCGCCCAGGTCCATCACGTAGAAGGGGTCCTCCTGCGTGCCCTCCTCCACAATCTCGCGGATCACGCTCACGGGACTCCACTCGCCGTCCATCACGCACACACGCTCCTCGTCGATAACCCTCATCTCGCCGGGGATCATTAAACTATCTGCAGGATATCATTAAACTATATTATAGATTCTAGAGGATGTGCCCAATAAATCAGTTTTCGTGGAAAAACGGATGGGGAAAAGATGTAGTTGGAGAAAAACAGTGGAAAAGTATGGAGATGATACACTAACTGAATCAATTTTATTCCGAAAACTGGTGTGTAAAGGAAATTCTTATAGATGAACAAAGCAAGTTATTTATGTCAATTTTAAAGACTTATTGAGACACGAACTCGTGCCAATAACAAAACTCAATGTGCAGACATTATATACGTAAAGTGTATTTTACTCCTCATATTAGCATATTTTAATTAACAAATAATGGCTTGACTGTAACTCAAATTGACTCTCTATATTACTATCAAAGTGAATTCTACAAAAAAACTTAACGGAAATCAATTTTTCCTATCATCTGCATATGCAACTTCTTTCTAGTAATTTCCGCCAATTCAAGTTATTTTTAGCAAACAATCTTATCTCTAACGTGGACTGAATACAGATAGAGTAAGAACTCACCACAAGTTCCGATCGTTTCAAGGATCTTCACACGAACAGTGCCGACACAATGCGAGAGACGCGCTCTGTCCTCCAAGGGGCTGCGAGCCTCGGCGGGTGCCGAGGCCGAGACAGCCGGCTATCCTGCGCTCGAGAGAATTGACGACGGTCCGGAGATGGGTCAAGTGTACTCGGTGCCCGGTGGCGGCGGCCCGTTAGCGATGCTCCACAAGTGTCAGCTGCGGGCGAGACGCACGTGTGAAGTGGCTTTATCATCCTATCGCTGTATTCCGATAAACAGCATTGAGATCAACGAAATCAGTAGTAATCAGGCATGCTTATCAACTGTGATGATATACATGCATTTTGGAGTAAGAGTAATCATTTTATGGACTGAGGCTGGGAATTGTAATAGAAATGAAATTTGTGAATGTCTTGTATTTCAGGAAACACGATAGCTTAATGTTTATCTCCTAGCGTCAAATGTTGACCCGTTATTGTATAAAGGGGATAACATTGTATCTGTATCTGAAAAATACAGGCATGGTTGGCATGGCACAGTGTCATCTATTTCTTTTAATATGTTGACCTTCGTATTTATATTTAGAAATTTACACATTGAAATTCAAATCACTTATTTATAGTACATTTTTAATTTATCATACAGTATAAAGAATAAATTCATCAATTTTATTAATTACTATCATACAATGTCTTGAAATAAATGGAAGTTATACATACGGTGTAGAATATACACCGGCTTTTTTTTTAATAATTAGATTTCGACGACACACACTAGCAACATTGAAAAAATATGTCAGCTGTCCACACCACACATGTAGTAGCTATTATTTTACATTATTAACTTTAACAATGTGGCATTCTGCAAAATACCATCTTGACATTTAAGGATGGGCAACTGATTGCAAAATCTATTAATTTTTTATTACCTACTTTCCATAAAAGTGTTTTCATCGCAAAGAGTTAATCGACACACACACGTTCATAATTATATAAGTCATCACAATAAATGTGCCATTATGACTTAATTCATAACATTATAACAACCCATTATTTCATTTCACACTACAATTCAGAACATCAGTATTTCCTTTCATATACACATGCTTTTGTTTTGAGCGAAGCTTTGGATTTTGGCTATGGTTACTAAACAGAATATCACCAACTGTTAATATGGTGGCTCTGAACTTCGTGTGATCGCTGCGTATTTAACAATTTATCCCACCCATCACTTATGTTTCTCTTTACTCATTATACATATTATTATGGTACTTCTAATATCTGGAAGGGATCGTCCTTACGACCGCCTTCCCTCTACGGTGCAAAATTTGTTATTTTTTTCTCTCTTTGTAAATTTACTTCTTTTATTCATGTCATTAAATAAATATTTTTTCTGTGTTATGTCTCTGTATATTCTAATTATAGTTTGTACTCACGCGTACGTGGTGTGTCGTCAGCGGGCCGGCTCTCGTCGGAGCCAGGGAGGGTCGACGTTGAGCGCGCGACGCCAGCAGCGCGTTGCGTGTCGCCCGGCACTGTTAGATGCGCCGGACTCACCCGGTCCTGTCTGTGAACCGAGATAAACAAATATTTAATAAAAACAAATTATTTGGGGGACAATATGAGGCTATTTAATGAAGAAATCATTGGTTGAATTGGTTTATGGGCCAGTTCCAGGTAAAATTTGTCGCAGTATTGGACAGTCTATAATATGATACCTTTACACTCGTACACGTTCAGACTAATAACAATAAATACATGCATGTTGACGCAACTCGAAGACGAGAGCCTATTTTGCGTGAAAAGAAAGTTAGGAACTTATGAGGACTGCCGAAAACTTCAGCTCAAACATACTTAGTGCTATCTTTTCCATAGAAGAAGAGGGAGTAGAGTTAACTATGACAATGCATAAAGGCCAGTTCAATGACATAGGGATCGACTCTTTGGACGTCTATTTGAAATGTTCAGTCATTTTAATCGATAGATAATCTAAGCCGAAGTCGAGAAACTGGCTATAACTCTGTTAAGGTTTATTTCAACTGAATGAAAATAAAGTTATGCTTATGATAGCGAATAGGGAGAAGATATCTTCCTCGATTAAAAAAGTATTTGGCAAACAAATATATTCTCTGTTTTTCTTGCCATTGACGTCGTTTCAAAATACTTTAATCATACTGTTGATATCGCTGTTACCACGACAAGCGCAGTTAATAGTTTCAGCCTTGAACCAAGCGACTCTAAGATAAAACTTTTTGAGTTGGCAAATAATTGGCAACCGGCCCGATATCGTAAGATAAGGAGACCGAAGTTACGGCAAAAGAGACATTTTGCTCGATTCGTAAGCGGATCATGTGCGACTTACAATCATTGTTATAAAATGTTTACACCTTGAGGGACTAATCTTACTCTTAAGTGTTATTAAAACAAAGCTCCTGTTTTCAAGTTTCCACATTCCTGAATATTTTAAAAGCCTCCTAACGATATCTTCTAGATACGGTATCTATTACTTTCAGAGAGATTAAAAAGACCTCTATTTGCTTTTTATTTATTATTATTATCCTTGTAATGCACATATTTTACAGTAGCTACTAATTAAGCATGTAGCTGATAAGTTATTAAGTATAATAATCCTAATAACCCAAAAGCTTTCAAAACAATAATCTATGACAAACATATTATGGTCATATTCTATCAAACAATATCATTAAATGATCTACAGTTCCCGTTATCTCTTGTAGAACACAATCGACCGTAAACAAATCAATCTATTCCGGAAGGTCAAACTATTCAATACCAATTGATTATAGTTGTTTCATCTTATTATTATTTACATTATCTTTTTATAGGTTACATAGAATAGAACTGAAGAAGAGTGCCCTTTACCTACTCTACTGTACTGTTTTGTGTAAAACTACTGTACGGATTTTGATGTTTTTTTTTTTTTGTTAGATATTCTTATTTGTCCTGAGCCACATATAGGTTAGAATTTTATTGATTTTTTTTATTAAATTCAAATCTTAGCACGCGCGACCGGAGTCGCGGGCACAGTTGTCATTAATTAATATGTTAATAAGAACGAGGCACGCTTCTTGCCTTATCAGTATTCAATTTAATATTTAACGGTAACAAATAATTATTTAAACAATATTGGGGTCCTTTATGATATTATTTTATTCTAATTTAATTTGTAACAAATAATAGATAAAAGGACATTAACATTAATTAAAATGTATCGTTAAGAGTATTTAATGATATTAATTAATTAACAATTCCTTTTTGTACTTCCTAAATAAATTATATACTTAGACAATTTTATTTAAAACTATAAATATATTTTATACCAGCTGTTATTACCAAAATCATTCAAATCGAATCCAAAGTCCTTCCTTTGTCCATTAAACCGACAATCATATAAGCACAAACTACTCGAATTAACTCGAATTATTATCGGCTGTTCGCTACCGAACTCGTATTAGTACGCGATTAGTCTCTATATAATAAAAAGTAAAAAAACTAAAACCCAACTACGACAAAAACCGGC
>CAJQZM010041169.1:33676-47200 GCA_907164665.1 Colias nastes | reverse complement strand
CTAAAAAATGCAAGGTTAGGGCTAAAAAATGTAACATTTCAATGGATAATTGATATACAAAAAAATAGATTATTTTAAACCGCTCCGTGTCACATGGCCTTTTTCGTTTTTATGATTTTTATATCACTGAACTTTTATGCAAAAATATCGTGGACCCCTTTTTATGTTAAATATGTATAATATTTTATTCATAGGTTAATATTAAAAATATAATTTTTAATTTGATATTTATAAACGACTAGCTTTCCGCCGGCCGCGGCTTCGTCCGCGTTTTCAAAGAAAATCCCTCATAGTTTTCGTTTCCGTAGGATTTCTGGGATAAAACCCATTCTATGTGTTAATCCAAGTCACCCTCTATATATTGTGTGATAAATTTCATTGTAATCAGTTCAGTAGTAATTTGCGTAAAAGTGTAACAAACATACCTACATACATACATCCATCCTCACAAACTTTCGCATTTATAATATTAGTAGGATAGGATAGGGTTCTAAGTACATAATTACATTATGATAATGGTCTATTAACTATTTGTTCGTTCAATTGATCCACACACATATTTTTTTAAATATCTACCTACTACAATTGTGTTTCTAGCTGATAAAATATTAAAATATCGATTCGGTTGTAAATCACGTGTATTAATAGCTCCAAAGTTTTCCCTGATGAATAAATATAGACTACTAATTAACTAAACTACATCCGAGGACGTCAATAAAAATACATTATTCATTAAAACGTATCTATTTCTTATAAACCACAAATAAATAGGTATCTTAAAATTAAACATAAAACAGAAATAAATGTACATAATTTAAATTTAATTGTACATTAATTTAAATTCCTGCAATATTTTCCGCTAATCCTCGACTAATGAACTAGTTTGACCCTTCAAATCTCATTTAAACATCACAGATTAAAAACATGCATCATCTGCTTAACATTTCTTGAATCTCATTTAGATTTTTTCCCTTTGTTTCTGGAACGTATCTGTATGTGAATAGAAATGCGGCCAAGCACGAGCAGGCGAATATTCCAAAGGTGACGTCACCGCCCAGAACTTTCACCATGGTACCAAAGCCAGTGGCTACTCCGAAGCCGATTAACCAGGCGGTCGTCATGGATAATGCTGAGCCGGTACTTCTGGCGTTACCACGGAACATTTCTCCTACTAATGCGCTGGGCATTGTGCCGAAACCTGTGGAAATATGAGCGTTATGGACAGTGTGATAGTATGGACTTTACCCTGACATAAAGCCGTGTCTATATAGGCATGAGTATTGTTCCTGATCTTCAATTGACTAAGGCTGCATAGACAAGCGGCTTGCTTGTCGCCTAGCGAGTATCTTAGTAAAACGAACGATTTCGAATTTTGCTGACTTCGTCTAGCAATCAAGTAGCCAGAAAAAATTCACTAGGCTGTAGGCGCTAAGCAAGCCACCGCCTCAGTCAATTGTTATAATTATGTAGATTAAGAAAAATATTCATCTATGATCGAAGGATATTTTAAACCATTTCTTAACAAAGAAAGGATCTATCTATCTAGCTATAAACTTTAATCGATCGTTTTAGGAAGTACGTAATACTGTGTTGTTTTTGTCTGCCGCCATCACATTCGCAGGTTGATGACGGTAAATGTTTTAACCGGGAATTAAAACAAATAATTGCTAACAATACCAACAAAGGTATTATTGGAAAGCAAATGATAATTCCATCGCTTGTGTGTGCTGAATATATAAAAATGTTTTCTAACGCACTCATAATGTTAGAGTTAATAGATTGTGATGAAAGCGCTTCAAATAGATTATACATTAAATTCTACTATGAATAAACACATATTAAAAACATCATTCAAAAGTAGTTCATATTATTATTGCAATAAAAATGGCTGGTTATTACTATCATGATATGAATTTGCCAGTCAGTCACGGCGTAATCTGTCTGGAAATAAGAGGTCATAATACGGCCCCTGCTCACCTGCATAAAACTTGTTTATAAAAACAACAAATTAAAAATTCCAAATTTAGACTAAATTACTTACCAATTTCATATGAAGAGAAGTATAGAATAAGTGCGAGCAACGGTAACCATCCAACATCCAAAACAATCGAACTTTCAATTCTTACGAGATAGAAATATGTTCCCAATATTGACTAAAACAACAAAACAAATAATTAAATTAACTTAAACAATCATAAACTAACTTAATGATCATATTATGAAAGCAAAAAGCTTAAGAATTTAATTTCATAAAAATTCAAATTTATATTTTCCTTATTATTCTAAGTCTCTAAAAATAAACAAAAAATAATAATCGATGGCCATAAATAATTGGCAGATTTAAAAAATCGACCCAATTCTTTTTTAATTTATTTACCAAAAACACAACAACAACTTTGTTGACATTTGCATTTTGCGAATCTTTCCACTTGTAAGCAATATTATTATTTAATTAATATCGATAAAGGACAAGTCAGTGTCAAAACCTACATAATAAAATTAGTTTTATTATTTACTAGCTTACCGCCCACGGCTTCGCCCGCTTTGTCTACAACCTAATAAATTATACAGGGTGTAATCGTTAAGTATGCACAGGCGATTATTCCGTAACTATTACAGATATCAAAAAACTTCAAACTGATATCGAAAGTACATATCCTAATGAGTAAAATGGCCATAAGAAATTTTTAAAAATAAAACGAGAAATATCCAAAAATGTTATGTTAACGATTACACCCTGTATACTAAAACCTTCCTCTTGAATCGCTCTATCTATTAAAAAACCGCATCAAAATCCGTTGCGTAGTTTCAAAGATTTAAGCATACAAAGGGACATAGGGACAGAAAAGGCGACTTTGTTTTATACTATGTAATGATTTTTGCATAAATAGCTGTGCTGTGCGGACGAACCCGAGGGCAAAATCAAGCATTTGTATAGCTCAGGTGTTATTCTGCTATACCTACATATATATTACTGTAAAGTTTGATCCAAATCTCCACAGTAGCTTTTTCATTAAAGAGTAACAAACATACATCCTCACAATTCGAATTTATATTAGTAGGATAGTACAAATATAGACTCTACTCACCAGGCTTAAAGCACAAAATACCGTGGAAACTAATAATAAGAATCGTCTGCCAGCCCTTTCCACTACAAACGGAGCCACCATACTGGCTATCAACCTGGTTCCTCCTATGAATATTGTCGCCAAGTCTGGCCTAGAAAAATAAAAACAAATTTTTAACAGCATTCAAATTCTTTAAAAAAAAAAGACGTGTGGCACTCGGGGACTGCCGCGGTAAAGCTATTGCATGCTATGCCTTCAAGCCACACCTCCGAGCCCGTCGGAGTGGGGAGCGTGAGGTTTTTTCGTTACGGAATTTCTCGATTCGGTCCCCGCGCTCAAGGCCCGCGATAGAAGCTATGCAATAGCTTAAAAATATATATATTTTTTTTTTAAAGAATAGAAAAATTTCGCGGGTGGGATTCGGTCCCATGTCTTTCGCCATCCCAGGGCGACTTCTTGATCTCTCGGCCACCCGTGATCCCGCCAGAGCAATCGAATTTATTCCTCTCTTTCGGTGGTTTTACTCGCATCGTACTCATGTCTATCTAACTAGATTATAATCTGACTTTTTGCCAAATTTCATATAGATTCAAAAGAGTAACAAAGATCCATCTATATCTGTGTCTATATTATATATTTACACACTTTCACATGTGTAATTTTAATAGAATAAAATAAGATAAACTTCTCTCCGATAGTACATAGGTAAAATAAATATTAAATACTACCTGTACCTACCAAGATTTTTATTGTCTCAGGTTCATTGTATAATATATTTTTGACGTGACAACGTCTTATAATTCGATAGCCGGCTGCACGCACGAAAAAACATGACTCATGCGGCGTTACCTCGCGCTCTGAGGCGTTCCGTAAGGCTTGAAGTGCAAGAGAGAGCGCGGAACGAGCGACAAAGAAGCACAATCGGCCGCACGATTCAACTATCGTCAGTAAACCGACTTTACAGACAACCAATTTTTTAAATTATAAATTACTATTATTTATGCGTCGATGTGTAATGAGGAAAATAAACACTAGGTTGCATATTGTATTAAAATTTGGATCGATCGATGGAAAACTATTGAGCTTTTAAAGCGATATATGTGTACTAAATTTCATTGTAAACAAAATACATACACAAACATACATACATACACATACATCCATCCTCACAAACTTTTGCATGATAAGTAATATCATATTTTATAGATAAGGCGATATTCTCCAAAAATAGGTGATTGAATATAAAATCTGTCAGTAATTGATTTGACCCTTTTTACTTCATCTCTATAAAAAACCCTAGGTATGTTTATTTTTGGTACAATAGAACGTCTTTGTATTTTTGAATTAATATAGAAATGAATATAGTTTCGATGGCAAAAAACACACTTTCACATTATTATTAAAACTACATTTATTGAATTTACAAGATATGTGTGTTTGTATTTATAACAAATAAACAGCATTATGCTATTGAGCTTTTAAAAAGACTGTCTTATGTGCCTTGGAACGAAGTTCCTTATTATTTTCATAATTAGATGATCTAGATCGATTGTTTTTTAATTTAAGTTAATTATAAAGAAAATTAATTTAAATATTTCACATGTAAAGTCCACAAAAAATAACTTATACGTAATTATATAGATCCTATGACATACACGTGGAATGTGGAGGCTACGCTAATTGACTTTATATTTTTTCTTTCTGCGGTAATTAGCTCACATTTTTAATTATCCTACGATATTGATATAAAAAGTGACTTTCGAAGTAACTTAAAATAAGATATCTAAATAAATCTTATAATTTTTTAAGGAACTTCGATCACGATGTGGGATTCGAAGCCGCGTCTTCCACCTAAAGATTTATATTAATAACGCATTTGAATCCTGTAATAACTAAGCATATGAATGATATAATAACTAAGTAGGTATCGAATAAATATTATATATATATCACTAACTGTGCTCGGCGGTTTTACCCGCAGTGCTCCTGTTGGTCATCGTGATGCTATATTATACCTTCCTCGATACATGGGCTATCTAACACCGAAAGAATTTTTCAAATCGGATCAGTAGTTCCCGAGATTAGCGCGTTCAAACAAACAAACTCTTCAGCTTTATAATATTAGTATAAATTATTAACCAACCTAATACTCGAACCGGCCATTTGAAAGATTGTCGTAGCAAAAAACAATACAGCCGCCACACCGCTGGTCTGCTGCAAAGTGCACAGACTCAATGTAATAAACAGGCTTCGTCTGTTCGCTTTCACTGTGAATATCTTCACCCAGGCTTTCCAACTATTAGCCTCACTCGGTTTCGTCCCTTTGACCGACTCGAAAACGTTGTCTAAGTCGTCTACTCGACCGAGGTAGCGGAGTGTGTTCTTGGCTTCCATTTCTTTGCCTGGAAGTTGTAAAGTTATTGTCACTCTGTAAAATGTATCTTCTACTACTATCTCATATTTGGATATAGTTATGCATATAGATAAATTTTAAATAATTATTATTTATAAAACAATATTAAGTTTAAAGAAAGAACGGAAATTACTGCTATGCCTCCACCAAAAACCTTTCTTACCTTTTATAGCATAGTAAACTGGAGATTCAGGTATATAGTAAATTCCAATCATATGTGCAATATTTATCAATAGCGCGAAATACCCAGTATTGGTGTACGACACGAACGAACCTACAAAATAGGCTGCTAGAGTTCCCGATATGCCAATAATGGAGGTTGATGTTAAAAGAATTCCTCTTATATTTGTAGATCTGTAAGCAAAGTTAATGTTAAGAAACGCGGAATAAATTAAAATATAATTAAAAGACCATAAGTTATTTAAATAAATTTTTGACTGAAGAATAAACATAAATAGAAGACCTTGCTTTTAAACTACACAGTTAGAATATAATTATAAACACATAAAATGCTTAATTTTCAACTTAAATTATTTTGTTATCTAACAACCTAATACCTAATCTATTTTAAAGTAGACCATGTTGTTGACCCTGTATGGAATAATACAGTTTATTTTTTGTTTTAATCAGCATGTCGTCAATGTATTACCTATCACATAATTTATTAACTAGGTATTACCTATATACCTAGGTTTATTTTGTTCATTTTGCAAAACGCTGACTTTTTGTAGGTACGTAAACAAGGAAGTACATTAGATGAAAGTACTATATTTGCGAGGTCTGTATGTAGACTGTAATACAACCCTCTCAGGAGGACAGTATCTTTTAAGTGGACTAGAGCATTCGTGTCGTCGTTTTCATTTAATTTTGGGACGAAAGTATTACATTGCACGTTACATATATACACTTATATAAACGTGTAAAATTGTGATTCTGTTTATACTTTAGAGTTAGTAGAGAAGTAAAGATGTATTTTTTTATTATTATTTATTTATTTATTTTACAAAGGATAGCCAACAATTGTTAACACTAATTATAGACATACAAGTAAAATGCAATTTAACAAATCAAGTGCAACAATTAATTATCCATGTAAGTCTAAGTAAAGGGTAGGTATACTTATTACTTATAATGATTTGCACTCATGAGTAAACTGACGTCTAGTGAATTTATAAGTAATACATATAGAACGAAGGTACAAATTATATGTGAAGCTTATAAAGTTTTTAAAACAAAAGATAATTATTCTTGCTTCACACATCTTAACAAGTTCTTTTTTTTACATTGATTTATTCAATTAGACTTCTTCGAGAAGCACTTATGAATCGTCATAACATATTTTTATGTTATTTTTTATACTACGCAATAAGTTTGTATAGGTACTTACGCAATTTCACCAACATACACCAAATTGCTGACCGTAACCATGCCCATTCCTAAACCACTGATGATTCGTACAGCATACACCATGCTGATATTTTTCGTGGTTATAATCAGAATTATGGCGGTCAGGTTTAGAAGACTTCCGAAGAACAAACATGGCTTCCTGCCAATTATGTTGGATAGATAACTCGGGATATAGGGCCCTGGAAAAAGGTATTTATTTAGAACTATAGTTACGAACAGTTAAGGCAATTAAAATAAAATTTAAAGACTATCTGAGAACTTCAAAAAACAACTAACTTCATAATTTGCTAAATAACATTTAAATCCTAATAAATAAACCTAAAGAACCCGTTTACACTTTACAGATGTTTTTTTTTTTATAATGCATACATTAATTAATCATTAAATCATATACTTAAAGAAATCTTGATTTGATAACATAACATTTTATGTATATAATGTGAACATCGGTCCTGTCGATGTTTAACAAAAATATACACAAGCAATTCAACCATATTTTTGTTCTTATACGCTTTATCTTGAAAATATTCCAAGAAATTACATAATATCCTACTTATACAGATCTAGATCCTCTATGAACTAAGCCGCAAAAAGAATATTAATAGAATACTAATCATTACTCTTTTATAATAGTTTTCAGTGGTTAAGCTCTGACCTATTGTAATACTATTTCCTATTAATTGACAAGCCATTAACTGGAACTAACTATGAAATTACCTTTTCGATCTAGTCCATTTAAAGTTTATTGCTTTGATTAGTTTATTGTATCGGTTTTCCTGATAGGCTAGTATCCGATTAATAATATAGAGACATTTTGATATTTGTTTTTTTGATGCATCTCGGAAAATTTTAGTTAACTATGTTTATAGTTTTTGTGATATTGAATTTGAAATTGCATATTATTAACATAAAAAAGTCACGAAATTCTGAACCTTGAAACTACAACTTAAAAAAAAAAGTAACGTTCACAACTGTGTTATTATTGATTAAGTATGTTGGTAATTAATATTTTACAATTATCCTTACTGTATTATATCCTTACTTATAGGTATTATTATAAATTTGAAAGTGTGTTTGTTTGTTTTGATTTCTTTCACGTCGTAACTGATGGTTCTTATGATATTATGATTTTTGTATCTAGAGATAGTTAGGAGTAAGGATTCTAGAGAGTGACATAGGCTACAAGCTAGATATCTGATTCCTATAGGAATTTCTATGACCACGCGGGCGAAATCGCGGGCGGGAAACTATAATAAATAATATACTATTTCTAATAAATAAAATAAATCTTACCAACAATAGATCCTAAATACAGAAGAGAACCAATCCAGGAAGCTTGGATATCTGTGATCACTTCCCATAGAGGGCTCTGATTTAAGTCCTGTAATTTTGGAATGATGGGAGCTGACCACCCAACGCTGTAGCCGTCTATAAACTGGCCTATGTTTACTGTAAATAAGATGAGTTTAATGCAATATGTTGTTACAGCTTATGAACATTTTTAGTGTATATGTGTGTGTATGTATGTGAATAATTTTTAAAAATAAAATAGTATCACAGATAGTAGGCAGAGGCGACATGAAAAGTATAAAAACGCAATAGATGCGTTTTAAACACATGATGTTAAAAAATAAATTTGGTGCGTAATTTAAATATTTGTTTTAACTATATATAGATCTGTCCCTATATATTAATTTTAGGTAGGTGGTACAAAAAATATATGTGGCATATGCATCAATTTTTATAAGTAAGATAGATAACCTAAACTACAGTTAAAAAATATTTTTTTGACGTGATTAACTGGTGAAATTGTAAAATAATTAATGTAATTTGAATACAGTAATATTAAAATTATTGTAATTCGTAGGTTCGCTATGTCATAAAGAGAAAAAAATCAATTTTTTTCAAATCAAATCAATTAAATCAAAATGCTAAAATACATATTATAACTATGCTTTATTATACGACTAGATTTCCGCCCGCGGCTTCGCCCGCGTTTTCAAAGGAAAACCCGCATAGTTCCCGTTCCCGTGGGATTTCCGGGATAAAACCTACCCTATGTGTTAATCCAAGTTACCTTCTATATGTGTGCTAAATTTCATTCAAATCCATTCAGTAGTTTTTACGTGAAAGAGCCTTTATAATATTAATAGGATTAATAGGATATATATCTTTATCAATGGCAAATAATACGCATGTAATAGAACACACGATTTTTTTACAGCCTAAGAATTTTCTAGTCCCATATTTTTTTCGTATTTCCCATAGTTAAAAGGTTATTTTAAAGTATAGGTAGTTAATTATGTGATAATTATCAGATAATGTAAAAAAATTAAAACGTCACTAAAACAAAACTCCATAATGGTAAATTATAATAACCGGTTTTATCAATAAACAAAGATATTATTGAAAAAGAAAATTGATTATATCCTACGAGTCCTTCTGATGAAAATTAGACATATTTATTATCTATACCTTTATACGTAGGATGTATAAAAAGGACTTTTTTTCAATTTAGGAAGTCATTTAGTTATCTTCTCAATAAAGAAATTAAATCTGCCACTGATATCATAATGGAAATAATAAATATATCTTTATTAAAAAAAAATGTGTGCGTGTACTAGTGTACACACGTAAGAAGTGAAACTTCTTTATGACCTTATTTTACTATATTATGCAACTTTACAGAAATACGTCGAATCACGCGTGGTAGGGATAAGAAAAAGATGGCGCGTAACGGATAAATGTCACGCGTAACGAAAAAATGTTACAGGAAATTTTTTTCCAACCCCGATAAAGAAGTTTCACTTCAAAAACATGCTTTAATAAGATAAACATGAAATTATTGTATCTATTGTCACCTATCCTTGATAAAGTTTACCTACAAACTTACAAACAAACGAGTGAAGGTAACCAAAGTGTTAAAATGACAACAAAAAATAAAAGATTACGATTACGAATTTGTAAATCTATAAGTACCTACTTATTTTTATTGACAGTAATTTAATTAACTACATTCATTTTTTTTACTAGAATGCACGGTGGAATCATTATTGCAAAAAGTTATTTTTACTTACTAAAAAAATATTTGATGCAACGCACACATTAGATAATATCTAAATATCAACACTTTATAACACATTATTTTAAAAGATTATTCAAAGTTCAACAAAATCAAAAACATAATTGTTTAAATAAATATTTGTATATATATGTAAGTACGTACCACAAGCAACAATAAGAATTTGAGTGATATACGACATTTTATAACAATAAATTAAAAATACTATTTAATAAAAAACACACTACTTTTTATAAGAAATTCATTTGTTTATAGAAGGCGTTACGATTGAGGGTCGAATTAACACTAGCTAGCTATGGTCGACTGAGCCTCTGCCTTAGTTCAAAAAATTAAAAAAGCATTCTGTCAAGTCAGGTTTTCGCGCGGTAAACGCCTCCGTATGTAAATAAAATTAATAACAATAATATTTACATAAACGGGTCTGCAAAAGTAATATAAACATGGTGTTTTACTATCTCAAAATATGTTAGTAGGAATTAGGTGTTTATTTGATAATATTTAAATAAACTTTTACATAATTAATTAGGGACTATTATTATATTCATATCGAGAAGTTGAATTTAATTTTTAATGATTTGACCACAGGATTTGACTGATGTAGTTTATAATATTAGAATAGAATAGAAAACACTTTATTGTACAATGCACACAAAAACAAAATTTACAGAAACGATATGTAACTTAAAATAAATGTACAATTTGGCGGCCTTACCGCTTAAAAGCGATTTCTTCCAGGCAACCTTGGGATATAGGAAAAATAAATCAGTAAAAAGGTAGATAGTGCATAAATACATACATATACAAGAAACTGTAATTATACATAGATAGATATAAGACATTTAACTTAAGAATCAAATAATATTATACAATAACGAAGGAGAAATGAGCAGTATAGGAATACGAATATTAGAAGAGAGGAAAATAAATTAACATAAATAAATAACTAAATCAGCAAAGAACATAGACAAACAGTATTAAAGAGATAGATAGTAGTTCTTAACAAGAGTTTTAAAACTATATAAAGATTGGGCTTGCCTAATCGTTGTCGGGAGAAAGTTCCACAATCTTACGGCTTGTACGGTAAAAGAGCAATCGTAGAATTTGGAAGTGTGAACAGGCATACAAAGCATAAGATTGTCGGAGGAACGGAGATTGAGTTCATGAGAAGACCCCATAAACATAAATCTTATTTTCAAGTAGGAAGGAGTTCTAAGATCAAAAAGGATGGAGTATAATAAGGAAAGGATATGCATATTCCGGCGAACACGGATAGGAAGCCATCTGAGCTATGAGCGGAAATCGGAGATATGGTCGAATTTACGTAAACCAAAGATAAATCTAATTGCAAAATTTTGAAGACGTTCCAATTTGTTAAGGTGCTCCTCAGTAAGGTCTAAATAGCTTGCATCAGCGTAGTCAAGGATAGAAAGAAGCAAAGACTGCGCGAGCAAAATTTTCGTGGGTTTTGGTAGAAAATTGCGCAGTCGTCTTAACATCGCACCAACCCCAAAGATCTTACGGCTTATCTGTTGTATGTGTTCTGTCCACGATAAGGTTTGGTCAAACCATATGCCGAGATTTTTAACCGTCGAACTGTGTCAACATCAACACCATCGATAGGAATTGCAGGCAGGTCTTCAAATGAAACCCTAGATATGAAGTGAGGACTGCCTATTACTATTACTTGCGTTTTCGCTGGGTTAATTTTGAGTCCATACTGATGAGCCCATGTCACAATAGCACGCAGATCTTTATTGATACACTCAACACCTTGTTCAAGATGCTCAAGACTTGCATGGGTGTACCTAAATTTTTTAAATCGTCTGCATATAGATGGTAGAGAGAAGATAATTTACAATTTATTGAATTAATAAATACGCTAAAAAGGAGTGGTGACAACACGCCGCCTTGAGGTACGCCAGCAGTGATATCACACCAAGTTGAAAGATTATTATCAACACGGATACACTGCCGGCGACCATGTAGATAACTACGAAACCAGTCGATCGCTGCAGGAGATATATTAAGAGAACTCAGCAATGCCAACAATATATCGAGGTCAACGGTGTTGAAAGCATTGGAAAAGTCTATAAGAGTAAGAATTGTTAGCTGTTTATTATCCATTGCCAGACGAATATCATCTGTAACCTTGACTAGCGCAGTGACCGTACTATATGACCGGCTCTGAAACCGGATTGTAAAAGATCTAATAAGGAGTTTAGAAAAAGGCACAGCTGTTGCTGTACTAGTTTCTCGAGGATTTTTGAAAGGAAGGGCAGGATTGAAATAGGACGATAATCGAAAAAACTGGAAGGGTTAATCTTTTTCGGGAGAGGAACTACATGAGCGTCCTTCCAACTATCGGGGAAGCTAGCGGTTGAAATAGAGAAATTGAGGATATGTGATATGATAGGAGTGACTATGTAAAGGATATTATAATATGAATATTGAATATAAAACAAATAAAATTTAAACTTTATTGAAATTATTTTTGGTGGTTTATTTTCTTCAACTTTGCAAGTACCAAATTGCATAGCAAATCGGGATGATATTTTGTCATTAAAACACATACACAACATAAAATGTAATGTTCAGTATATTGTGTTCCTATGTTCTCAAACGTAACGTACTTTATAATAATATAAACAAGTTAAATATAGTTTATATATAATTACAAAAAATAATTAAAAAAATCATGTGAATGAAAACTATTAGGTAGGTATCTGAAAGAGTAGTTTTGATTTTATAGCATCTTTATGCAATCTAATAAATTAATATTATAAAGTGTAAAAGTTTGTTACTTTGTATGTTTGTAGAGAGAAATATTCGAAAGTACTGATTCGAGTTTGTTCTTAGTTAGGTAGGTATATCATTGAGTTTTGATTTCAATTACATTTTTCCATGGTAAAATGTATGCTGAAATTTCAATGTGAAATATTATGTCGTAATATTTATTTGCATGATACTTTAGATGAGCCCTTTACCACGTTATTTAAGGTCACTGAACATGCGCCATCGGCTTGGCAAAAATGCGTAAAATATTTTTTCCAGTCCAACTTTTTTGAGGAAATTCCAAATGAAGAGTTATTTTTTTGTTTAATTCTTGAATTCGATTATATGCTTGTTTTATTTTGTGCGTCTGTATACCTTAAATTAAGTAATTTTTAATTATTGAAATGATGAAAATTTGAAATCAATTTCCTCTTCAGGAACAATGGTGTGAAATTAACGTTTTCATTTTGACAATATCTCCAGTTATTTTTTATGCTTCTGACGCACAACTGCAAAATAATTAATTTTATACAAATGCAACATAATATAAAATTATCATGTACCTATGTGTGTCTGTCTGTAACATTATCCTTTCAGCGTACCTATACTTTGAAATAAATAGTCATGCCTGGAAATTTCGAATCAATCACAAAACTATTCAGCTTTATATGCATGTTGCATAATATATAAAATTATATAAACAATAAAGTATTTAAAAATAAAACAACCACAACTTAAAAACAATTTATTCGACACTAGCTCAACATCTCCTGTATTTCGTT
>CAJQZM010041169.1:0-22184 GCA_907164665.1 Colias nastes | reverse complement strand
TCTCCCTCTCCCTCTCCCTCTCCCTCTCCCTCTCCCTCTCCCTCTCCTCTTTAAAGGAACTATCATGCAATTTTTATTCCTAACAACACTAAACGAAATATCAAAAATCATCATAATATTTTAACTATTTCTACTAAATCGTATTGCTTAAGAAGCTTTAGGCACTGCATATCATTAAAATCTTTCCCCTGGTCCCATTAATTATTGCCATGATTAAAAACACATGCTTCGTCGAATTTCATTTTACACAATACCTTTCAACTTTTTTTAATAGAAATGTACAAGCCCTTTATACCTCGTGAGGCCATGCATGAAACCCGTGTAAGTATTATTCATTAAAATAATGAATTACTGAACAATTTTCAATAATTATATTGCTATTATATAGATTGCTGTGTATAAAAATCTATAGTAGAGTCAAGAGTAGAGTCGAGAGAAAGATTTGAAAATTAAACTTGTATCTGAGACTATTACTATGAGATTAATATCTGCTTATTAAAGTAAACGTACCATTCTTAAAATAATTAAGTAACAGAATTAATTAACTTAGACGAAAGAGAACAGTTGAAAACAATATATTGGTTAGGTTAAGTTAGCATTAATGCGTTCACGAAATTTTAAAATTTAAATTATTGTAAACTTTTAGTGTAAACAGGCGTAGAGCATTATTTCGTTGTTCTTAGAGCGTTCGAAAAGATTCTATGCAATGTTCTAATACTAAACAACAATGAATACGAGTTTTCGTTTACACTAAAAGATCACGAAAGAATGATTTTACTCTAGCTCTAGGTTCGTTTGATGTAAATGCACCGTAAAACAAAGTCGCTCTGTATATCCCTATGTATGCTTAAATCTTTAAAACTACGCAACCTTAGATCAAGGATTACTCGCGCTACGACGCGCGCGCGGAGACCAATCCTTAATCTAAGTACGCAATCTTTTTTGATGCGGTGTTTTTAATAGATAGATTGGTTGAAGAGAAAGGTTTATATGTATAATTTATTAGGTTTTAGACACAGCGGGCGAATCCGCGGGCGGAAAGCTAGTATTATAATAAGATTTATATCTAACAAACATTACTTACTACAGGCCACAATAATCAGCTGATACGTCAAAGTAGCCTCCATTGTGAATCTCCCTATTTCTTTATATTGGTACTTGCGCGCCTCCATGGGTCCGTTTCAATAATACCACTATGACTTTCAGATATCTAATTATCATTTCAATTAATGAACGCGATAGTATCTATTGATCATAATCTGAATTTTTAATTGTGGGGTACCGTTGATTAAATTATATTCGATAATTTCCACGAATAATTAAATAAATAAATATTTTCAGGACCACTTTCACACACGGCACGATCTGATCCCATACTAAGCTTTCGCTTGTGTTATGGAAACCAGATGGTTGATAAACATATACATACCTATATAATTTTAAATAAATACTTATATAGATAATTAACACCCAGAGCAAACATATTCTATTTTCATCACACAAATATTTGCCCCGGGTGGGAATCGAACCCACGACCTCTCGACCTTCACAATTATTAAAAAAGTATTCATATAAGTACATAACACCAAATAATGGCCATAGGAAATTCTATATGGAAAAGTCGTTTACCGTTCTCCGTCTGACCCTATAATATGTATGCTTAGATCTTTAAAATTACGCAACTGATTTTGATGCAGTTTTTTTTAAAATGGTTCTCGAGGTAAATGTTAGTACCTATTAAAAAAATAGAATCCCGATTACAATTAATTCAGAAATATCATTTAATTACTGATCTAGGTACGTTTCATATTATCTTTAATAATTAATAGTAGCTCTGTTCATTAATACAATCAATAATAACAGTAAGAACAACGTTCTCCAAGAAATAAGAACTAAAACTTAGAAAGCAAAGAAATGTTTGCATAATTTGCATTTTATATTTCATTTATGAAATAAGTTAATTGTTATATATTCAACGAGTACTAAAGAAGTCTTTTAAATTTCCTTAAATTAATTTAAGTCGCTAATAGCTATGCTGAAAGTGAAAAATGTTCTAAAAGCATTTTTATGATAATTATTTTGCTCTTGTTCTTGTTTTATTTATACAGCATAGAACACAAATAACAATAAATAGAACAATGGCTTTGTAGCTACAAATAAAATAAACTGTAAATATGTGCTGTAAATAGATCCTCCCTTCTTTAATTAAATAAATTTTGTTTAGTTCCTAAAGCCTTTCTTGTTTGTGTGCTTACGTCTGACTTTGAGATAATTTCTTAAAAATAAAATTATAATATTCAATGAAATAAAGTCCCTACAGAAAATCGATCAGTGAAACATGTATGTATATTTATGCATCTGCCCCTTACCCCACTAGAGGACACGGGACTTCAGTTTTTTACGCAATAAGTTATTTATTATGATTAATAAATCAGTTTAATACTAATAACGGAACCCGAGGATGAATAACATTATCTAATATTACTGTCAAAGACGTTACAAATACAATATGATAAGATTTCGGTAGATAATAACTTACGCAAACTATTACAACTAATTATTCAAATAATTAAGCTTCAAAACAATTTTTGAATCTAGTTCAAAATAGTTTTTTTAAGATTTTTAACGTGATTAAGTCCGTAATTAATCACGTCTTGTCAGTCAATTATTTATAGATAAATGATAATGTTGGCGAAAAATTATACACAACAAAGCATTTTAAATATATTTAGACACTGAATTTTCATTCATTTAACTTTTAAAGATTTCATTTAAGATAAAAAGTAGAGTAATGTTGAAGAAAACAGGGGAAATAAATTAAAAGTGAACCATTTCTCACTGTCAAATGGATAAATTTAAATAATTTGATTGACTATTGGACTTATAGCTCATGCATATTCCATGCTTTTAAATTGAACTCTACAAAAATTTTCTAATTTTTATTGAAGTGAAAACTTCTTTAGCGGCGTTGAGCACTTTTTCTGTAATGGGTATAAAATCTTAAACTCGCGTCAGGACACGTGACCTGATCGAAAAAGCGTAAGACGGATACCATTCCAAAATATCAAACATGCTCAACGTTAATAATCAAGTTTTCACTTCTGCCGGCACTCCCGGAGTGCAACCCGTCTTTTTTTTTAATATTGTTTTTCAATAGGATTTATAGCCTGAATAATTAAAACTTCTGTAAGACGCATAATACTACTTACCACCTATTTATAGAACCAAGACGTAAATCGGTAGTTGCTCTTTTAAAATCATATTAATTTTATGACATACTAGCTTACCGCCCGCGGCTTCGCCCGATTTGTCTAAAACCTAATAAATTATATAGTAAAACCTTCCTCTTGAATCACTCTATCTATTAAAAAAAAACCGCATCAAAATCCGTTGCGTAGTTTTAAAGATTTAAGCATACAAAGGGACATAGGGAAATAGGGACAGAGAAAGCGACTTTGTTTTATACTATGTAGTGATAAAACAAATAACGATGCCAAAAAACTTTGTGATTCTTATAACATTACATGGATTTCCTTCTTCCTATATTATTATTATAACGATCACGTGTTAACAACTATTACAATAATGTAAAATAGGTCGATAGACATGCATACAGATATTACATAACATACAAGGGCATATTCAGTAGTTTAATTAGACAATCGATAGAATCTTATCAAAAAGTCCGCCCTAGATATCATTATCTTGATGGTACACCTGTGTACAATTTTCAATTTATCACAATATTAACAAAACAATTGTTTGCTTATTTAAATTACGAGAAAATATTGGTTTTGTCTGGAAGCGTATTTCTCAAGAAAAACTGCTACGATGCTACGACTCCGCTACGCTGCGGATCGAGGCATATATTATAGTTTCTTTTGGACCTGTTAAATTCAGAAATTACTTTTAGGAGGTATGAATTAGTAATAATAATGTATAAATAGCAAAGAAGGCAATGATGGTCACTAGCATCATCACTAAATAGTATAAAACAAAGTCGCTTTTTCAGTCCCTATGTACCTATTCTCAAATCTTTAAAACTACGCAATGGATTCAGATGCGATTTTTTAATAGATAGAGTGATTCAAGAGAAATGTTTCAGTATATAATTTATTAGATTTAAGATAAAGCGGGTGGAGCCGCGGGCGGAAAGCTAGTATTATAAAGAACTATCATGACTCGTGTGACCAAATATCAATAATTTCAACTGTCTATATCAGATAATTAACTCTCAAAGTCAACATTGTAACAACTCTTGAATTATTCGTCAACCTACTTAATTATAATGATGCTCATTATAATTAGATATCCACTTGGAATATTTCTTTTTCAATGTAAGAAGTTCAGAGCCGGAATTATATAAACTATGAGGCCCCAATAAATTAACTATGAGGCCCCAAGTAGTATATTCGGAATTTTATTAAATGTATTAGTTGCTTTAGCATTTTTGTAGTAGATGAAAGTTAACATAGAGTACAGAAAAATCTAATTGTTATGTTGTTATAATATTATAACTAAAAAAAGCTTTATCAACACGCGTGCGAAAAACATATTCTCTATACCTTTGTATTTTCTGCTGTGTAATGCGAAATACAATATAAGTAGACTAATTTACTTAGATTAATTTATAGTCATTTACTTGTAGATATATTTTAAGTTCGTTGCATCCCCGTAAACATTTATAAACTATATTGTGTGCTGTGTCCGTATTGTAATTTAGTTAATCGTACTTTTTTACTTAGTTTACGGCTTAGTTAAAGTTATCTTTGTTTAAGTTAAAATCCTATTATAACTTGAGCCCTAGCTAGAGAGAGGCCCCGAATGAAATAAAATGTCTATGACCGATTACAAAGTACTCAGTACCTACTCTTAAAAGATATAAATAACATTTAAAGAAGTTAACTATAGACAGGCAGGCTAACAATATATAATATACATGTACAATGTACATATTATGTATACTTATTGTCAGCTTGCATAATTATAGAAATTATCTATGTAACAAACTAGTATTCTGCCGCTGTTCTACTAGCGTGCATGACTAATATGTATTCCATAGAAATATCAAATATCAATTTCTTATTTATATTTTGATTTAAATAAAATTCCTGATATTGTCTTTTCAATGAGCTGTGTCTCTATCTACGTATTTCTTTTTATATTTATATCAAATAAAGTTTCGTTTTATTATTTATCGATTCCCAGTATGCAACTTTAACACCCTAAATCTAAATTATGTTTCTAACAATCCATATATAGAACGCTAGCTTAAAATCAATATCAAAAAGATACTAATTAACCTGTACTTTGAAGCATAAGATATCCCTATGAAAGGTACCTATACTTTTTTAAAATATTTCCATACACAGGAAGCCAATAACATATTTTGCTACTAATTAATCTGTCAACAGTTACATAGAGTATAACTCCGTCCATATTAATGTCCTTTTACCTCAAAGGAAATGTAATCGCTCAGATACCCCGCAGTGAATGTCTCAAGCAAAACAAGGATCATCGGGATTATGTAATATGTGGTAATATCCATATAGTGTATAATCACAGTATTACAATATATTTCCTATATTGTAATACTGTGTTATTATCCTATCCTATCCTATCCTACTAATATTATAAATGCGAAAGTTTGTGAGAATAGATGTCTGTTTATGTGTATGTATGTATACTCTTTCACGCAAATACTACTGAACCGATTACACACATGAAATTTAGCAAACATACCTATAGAGGGTAACTTGGATTAACACATAGGATAGGTTTTATCCCGAAAATTCTACGAGAACGGAAACTATGCGGGTTTTTCTTTGAGAACGCGTGTCGCGGGAGGAAAGCTAATAATATTATATAGGAAACAAGGATTAAGTTGCTAAATATAATAATTAATGAGATTAATTATTATTTTTACTTTTATTATACTTTTATTATATACCTCAATGTTATATACCTATTATTTTTGCAACGCCAAACTCAGTAAACCTTTTATTAGATGTAGAATCGTAACGTCTAGTAATTCGCTTTCTACATTTTGCAAACACAATATTTTAGTTTTTGTAATGTGAAACTACAATATACTTAATTTGGAACATTTAATACCACTAATCTCTAAATTGCACACATGAAAATAATATTTTAAGACCCGCAAAACCAAACTTTATACAATATTTACTTAGTTTCAATTTTATTAAACGGTTTTATAAAACTACTTTATTATAATCAGTCTAGCCATAAGATATACTAGCGTAAAATTAATGTATGAAAGTTCTCTTAATAAAAGGCACATCTAATATTATGTATAAAACCAATATGTTCTATATAAATTAAATTATCCCATTTAAAAAGAGGACAGACTGACCGATAAAAACATATTTTTAAATGAAAGACGTACTTACCTATACTTATTCTAATCACGTCTTCAATTTCTTACTATTTAATACAAATCTAGTTTTTACAAGCTCTTTTCAAGCACTAGTTTTTAACTTAACGAGTATACATATTTATGTGAATAAGTTATCTAAGTTTCTATACTTAGTCTACAGACTAGTCACTAATGTATTCATAACCAAAGTGATGTATGCATACACAGGGATATTTTGAAGTTTTAAAGTATATGAACAAACAATTTTATTCTAAACATTATTTAATCCATCGTCTTTCTTTTTCAGTAGGAGGGATCGAACCCACTACGGCCACCTCGTAGTCAAAAATATAAGTCATAGAAATTGTACAATAGCTGTAGATGCACAATTTACATTATAGGTATTTTTCTACATAATTTGAACTTATAATTATTTAGACACTAGAAGCCAAAACAATTATTTTATGATATAAATTTTGTCTGTTTGTTAGTGTTAAGAGTTTTCACCAATTCGGTTGTGGGTTTTACATGTAATTCGTGTGTCTTACGTGTTTATCGATTAATAAATAAAGAGATTATCTGTAAGTAAAGTTGCGGGTAACAACGTTCAGATATAAAGGATAGAAGACCGAGCTGTAAATATTTATAGTTGTATAGTATCAGCAATATGACTGTAATAGTCAACAAAAACTTCTTGCGGAGTTAAATTGCCAATCAGTCGTACAATGCCAACATATCTTTAAAGAAAATGCTTATTCTGATGTGACTTCACCATACACATTATGTATAAGAAATAAATAGTTTTAAAAAACTTAAAAACACGCCTAAACTCATGAAATTATTGTACCTACTGTCCTTAAAAGTATTCTTGAAAAGTGTGCAAAGTTTCAATTAAATCTGTCCGTTTAAAATGGTTCAAATTCGAGGCTAAAGGAATCAGTTACAAACATGTAAGTTACATATTACAAACACAGAGGTGAAGCTAATAAAAGCTTGATAAAAATTGCTAAGAAGCTGTACGCTTGGAAAACTCAAATATTCTGCATCGAAGCATATCAAATTGTGTCACGATTGTTATAAGCTATTTTTTTCCTCATTTTTCTTCCATGCAATCGTAATGTTCTCCAGAGAACTTTTTTTTAAATATTATGACATGAACTTTATATGTTTATAACTTTACGTGGCTTTACTAAAGAAAAAGCGTATATAAAAATATAATCGTCGACTTCCAGATTGCATATTGCAGTATGTATTTACCTATAGTAGAAGTAAATATTCTTGTAAGCCGCTTTTTCACTTTCATGCGAGGACAAGAAAGATTACAGAATAGGGCTATTCTCAAAGCATTGATGCCAATATATCCAATTTCACGGAAGAATAAACTTTGATAGTAGTTTTGAAGTTATGAGTATACAAAGAATTTTCAGCGCCTCCCCGACGCCTTAGGGATTACCTACCTGTTAAAACTTATTCGCAAACATATAAATACCAAACAATAGTACGGTCACGAAGACCTATTAACACAGCTTTAATTAAGTAAAACAACAGTTTTCATAATGATCAATATGTGTTAATATTATGAAAACATTATGGCAATATGAAATTTCAATAACAAACGTTGTGACATGACTAGTTAAGAATACCGCTTCGTGGGGTTTCCTGGACAATTACAGGGTTTAGGGCATAACGACCTTGGACCGGGTTGAGTGCAAGTCCTCTGTCCACCGCATCCTTTGCTCTGAACTACTTGCTTCATCTTGCTCATAAGGTCGTTTATCTGATTAGACAATTGCCCAACTGTATTACACATTTGTTCCAATGTACCCAACGACGGCATAGTATCAGGAAGTCTTCCCATATCACCTGGAATGTCTCTTTGGGATACGCAACCAGAAGGGCAAAAAACAGAGGTGTCAGATATAGACTTTGGTTGCCCGCCTTGTCTGTTATCAGAACATTCGATGCCACATCTATCCATGCTATTACTAGTTCCTACATTTCTCAAGTGTTGAGCTCGACTCTGATTAATTGGGCACTCCCTGTTTTCGCATTTTGGAGGCGTATTTGCTGGACATTGAACATTGGTACAGCTAAATGGTTCATCAGTACGATATTCCTTTGGCACAGAGGTATTACAATCAGGACAAGGACATGTTATTTTGATAATACCTGCCTTTATATCCTTGATTTTTCCAGGAGTGTAATTAAGGCAAGTGTAATGCACCCAGCATTGACAAATTCCTTGGCATTGTAGGCCATTCTTCTGCTTGACTGGTCCCAAACATATTTTGCAAGGGTTCTTTACTGTTTTGCATTTTCGCATGATGTTTCTATATAGATTACTATCGAAATCTGAAAAACATGGTTGTGTGTTGTATATTGGCTATTGTATTGTATTGTATTGTGTTTTATATTAACATGATGAACTATTGTAGTTTTTGAAATGACAGCGTAATGTAACGCGGTTGACATACATATTGTGCAAATTAAAAAAATGTTGGATTATAAATTTTATCTATGCAACGTGTATCACTGTGGTATCACCACGGTATCACTCATATTGTAATGGAAGATATAAAATATTACACAACTGCATTCAAATACGAGAAGGTAAGGTAATCAGGACAGTGAAAAAAAAAGATTCGATCTTTTGCATTTTTTTTTTTCATTTCGTTTATAAGATTCTTTTCCTTCTTACAATGCAGATTGTATTCAATCTGCATGGAAAGGAACAGTTGCAATAATTTCAGCAGATTCATAGCAGATTGTTGAAATGAAGTTGAATATCTAGTAAAAAATTGGTTGTCTGTAAAGTCGGTTTACTGACGATAGTTGAACGTGACAACGTCCGATTGTGCTTCTTTGTCGCTCGTTCCGCGCTCTCGCTTGCACTTCAAGCCTTACATGGAACGCCTCAGAGCGAGGTAACGCCGCATGAGTCATGTTTTTTCGTGCGTGCAGCCGGCTCTATCGAATTATAAGACGTTGTCACGTCAAAAACTGGGTAGGTGAATTTAATACACTGGGTCTCTATTATATCTGGTCGAGTTTCATGGCCGTACAGTCACTAATTCGTTTACAGAAGACACAACTGCTAAACAGATAGCTTAATTATTAAGAAGCAATGAAGGTATCACAACATTCAAACACAGTAGGTACAGATTGCAAACGATTTATTCATATTAATTTGGACAATTGTTAGTTTCTCTTATCTTGTACAACAAGTCTCTGAGCTGATGTGTAAGTTTTCCTACAGTCGCGCACATGTTTTCAACCGCCTCACACAGCTCTTTCTGATTTACTTCACACCCTTTTGATAGTTTGGAATCTGATGACGCTGTACGACTTGGCATGCAAGTTATGTCTGTAAAATAAAAGAATATTGGGTATTTACTGTTTAATATTGTAATTATTATTCTCAGTCGAATATTATATTGATTGTATAAAGTTTTCAGAAAATACCTATTGTTATTTGAGTCGATACATATCAAACTCCGGTAAGTCCACTCCCCGCCAAAATTGAGATAACAATGGCGCCAATTTTGAATTGTAAAACTAAACCAGTTTCTACTTTTCAAATTTAGGTAAGTCAATCGTATCTCTATTAAAATAAGGTTTAAAGTAAATATTTTTTTTCAAACTCCGGTATGTCCGTCGACAGTGGTTTATCAAACTCAGGTAAGTCCATTTCGACCAATCACAGCGCAGTATGGCACTAAGATGGCTGCCATTTCTCTCAATTTTGTTGAAGCTAACACGTGTGACCAATGCTTATAAATCGTTTTAATTGATAATTAATGATGGAAGAAAACAGTTTTACTATAGAGATGGTGGTTCTAGACAAAGCAAGGAAAAAAACAATACCAAAAGCTAAAACAGACAAGGCTCAGAAAACAGCTAAAAGATAAATGAAACTAGACGCACAGCACACGCACATTAGTTATTCCCAGCCATGAAGCCCAGGGCCGTACTGAGATTTTTTCAACCGTTTTGATTTATTGACCTCTCTCTTTGCCCAGCAGTGGGATGATAAAGGTTAATAATAATAATAATTTGTATCTTTTAATTTACATATTTTATTTTAATGTCCAATACTTACAACGCGACGAACTATCTACCCATTTCCACCACCTCAGTACGTCCCAAAACTGAGTTCTATCAAATCCCTGTAAGTCCATTAGAGATTTTTCAAATTCCTGTAAGTCCAAGACGATGTTTTTCAAAACCCGGTAAGTTTTGCTGGTACATATCAAACGCCTGTATGTCCAGATTTAAATCTAATTTTGTGGCATAATCATCAAGTAATACATTTCTTTTTCTTCGTAAAAATAATTCTAATGTATTATATTATATCCGTCATAAATTATAAAGGTCCAAACATATTGTTTTTTTAAGTTATTAAAAATACCTCGATTCCCACATTTCTGTTAGAATGGACTTACCGGATTTTGATATTATGTATCGACTCATTTGGTATTAAACAAAGTTTAAATTTCCGAACTTCTAAAGGTTAGAAGCACCAATAATCGAACCTAGTTTCCATCATATGTTTTTTTTTCATAGATATAATATGTATAATATTAATATCTTTGAAAAAAAAACATCTTAAACTGGAACAACGAAATAATCTATATAATATCTAGGTAAACAAAATACGTCAATCTCAACGATAATCATAGCTGATATCCTTGATCTGACTGCAATTATAAATACCTAAGTTTTTCTTTTAAATAAACAAAAAGGTCTACTCACTAATACCACTATCAGCGGACATTGTAATCACGCAATTAGAGTAAGATTTCATTGCTGGCGATGTCTTTTTTTGATATGTTGCGCGCCGTCGGTATTTAATAAAGGAATCTGAAGGTGTAAAATTGGGTGAGGTAGCGTGTGAATCTTTATTATCCGGTGATGTACATTTCTGGCATTTTGGGCATTTTATATTATTATCCCTCTTATCAGTACTTTCGTCTTCAAGTGGTGGATAGTTAGGAATTGGTTTGACAGTTTCTCGATCCTGTGGTGGAGTAGGTACCTGTCTTTTTGCGGGGCATTCTGTCTTACACACGTTCTTTTTTGTGTCAGAGTTGTTGCAATCTGGGCATGGACAGTTGATTCTAATGAGACCAGCTTTAATTTCGTCTATCTTTCCTAGTGGATAGTTCAGGCATTTGTAATGAGACCATCTCTGACACGCTCCATGACACTGTATCCCTGTTTTCTTTGTTACAGTATCACAGCAAATCTTGCATGGATTTTTTACTTTTGAGCACGGTCTGTTCATGATTCCCAAACTATAATTGTACCGCTTTTATAGCGTTTATTGTGCTTCAGTCATATTGCAATACATAATTATTATTATCAATAGCCATTTTGGCTTGGAATTTCTTATTATTGGTAAAAAAGAAACATTTTTGGTGTAAGTTCTGTGATGTTTCTGTCAGATGTTAGATGCCAGTGAACTTTTTTTTTTTTTTATTTTGTAAATAGGGTAACTGAAGAAGAATTTCCTTATCTTTTGGATCAGTGCTTTTAGTTAAAACCACAGGTTAAAACAATATGTACATAAAATAAATCGTAGAGGTTTCCATCAGATTGCCTTAAACATCTATATAATTGCTTTCTTGTCATTTACATCAAGGAAAGTAAATTGCAACATTCACACAACGTATGCAAATCTTGTGGCAAATCTTTACAATCCTATGTCATTCATTTTAACCAAAACACTTGTAACTGAGGTTCTCTTGACAAATTAAACATCTGTCACATTCAATTGCCATGCGTCAATTTGACATATCACATGTCAACATTGAACATTGAAAAATATTTTTTGGTTAGGATACCTACAGTATAGTTTGTTATTCAATTAAATTTTAAATAAATCTAATCAAAATGCCGTTCATGAAAGGAAGAGCACCTATTAGACGCACACTAAACTATTTAAACGCCGGTAAACTAGTGTTTAAAGAGAAAATAAAGATATTCTCAGTGGCTTACAATATATTCGGACAAAACAATGCTGGTGCAAAGGAATTCGTATTCTGGTATCTACCACAGATTCAATTCAAGAACCCCAACGTGCAAGTGGCTACATTAAAAAACCTTACACCTACACCATTTATTAAGTGTTATTTAGAAGATGGGAAGCAGATATTAGTTGATATAGACAATAAGTCGAAAGAGGACATTTTGGAGCACCTAATGCGAACTGTAGGGAAATCAAAGGAGGTATTAGAAGCTGAGAATATTGCTGCGGAAAAGAAGGATAATCCTGCTAACTTTGGAGCAGGTTGTGAAACCGCGTGTATATGTGAAATTTTCGGCCAAGTTCCGTGCCCCGGTGTTGTGGTATTACCTAAAATAATGCGCGGGAAGTTCAAAAATGCTGATTAGTTAAGTACAAATTAGAATTAGATTGTAATATATTATGTTAATAAAGTGTTAGTCGATATAATTTGTGTTTTAGTTTGATCCAACATCTTTGTTTCAAGAATTTACTAATTGTTGTATACAACCTGATCACAAATTCTTCATTTAGAGTAAATTGACTTCTGTTATTGTAAGCTTTTCTGTAAAATAGGACAGATACTTTATAATTTACTATATTAATTAAAATATTCATTTGCTCGCAAACACAACTACAAATATAGTATTCTTAGTTAATTTCAGGAACATTTGTTTAAACCATAATGAAATAAAACAATAACTGAATATATTTATTAAAAGTAATGATTTTTAATAGCCGATGCCATTAAAGCAGCACTTATATACTGAAAGTTTTCAAAAGCTGAAAAGGTTCGAGCATTAGTATGGAAAAATAGATGGTCGTCCACTTCCTTGCCTCGAGGACATGTATGTAGGAAGATCCATTGAGGCCCAGCGTGTTGGTTTATGTCCTGTGAAATAATACATTACTTATTTATTTATTACTAGCTGTGCTCACTGGTTTCTCCCACATTGATTGGCTCCTATTGGTCTTAGGGTGATGATATATTATAGCCTAAAACCTTCCTCGATAAATGGGCTATCTAACACCGAAATAATTTTTCAAATCGGACCAGTAGTTCCTGAGATTAGCACGTTCAAAGAAACAAACTCTTCAGCTTTATAATAGAGGTATAGATAGAACCAATTTTGCTTCATTCTACTAGCTTAATAACTCAGCCCCCGGAATCACAGACACAATAGAAAATCTATTGTGTCGTGGTCAGATCGGGCCGCTAGGGGCTCAATGGGTTATGTTAATTAAAATTGTAGAAAACATCTTAGTTTGTTAAAAATCATTTAAACATAGGTGTATTTTATTTTCTTGTAAGAAGTAGGCTTTTTTCTTTTATTTATTTAGGTACTTAAATAATAGTAATTTTTGATATCCTCATGAAATTTTAAAACAAGGCTTTTCTGATCTTTACTTCAAATTAATCAATTACCTTGTGTATATAATTTATGTATAGGTACACAGAATATTTAAACTCAGTACCTAAACAAGGATATGTAGTATATTTTGTTTCATATTACAGAAATAGGAAGAAGAATATCACCATAAAAGGACTATGATAGTTATAATACAATTCAATCATTGAATTCAATAAATAATAATACATACTTCAGTAGTAAGCCTAAACTCGCTGACTTTTTTCTTATTCTCAGGGCCTGCTATGATAACGTTAGCTTTTTCTAACGCACGTTTTTTGTCCACACATGCTTCAAGATTAGTATTCACTTCAGAACATAGGGATTGACCAGCCTTGTATAGTAATGGACTGACTGGTTGTTTCTGTTAAATAAAAAAAATATAATTAATTTATGTCTAAATTTTATAAACCTTGATATAGGGTGTTTTTCCACCAATAATGTGCGAGGAATGTGTTTGTAAATAACTAATCATATTGCTTCATTTAGTTTGAAGTGTTTAGCGTTTGAAACTATACTATCTAGGGCAGGCTATTTACAAACACATTCTTTGCAAATTATTGGTGGAAAACACACAGGAGGAATATATTTTAGGGATACATTAATTTATAATAATTAATATCAATAGTATTTACCAGTTTCTGAGTTTTTGTAAGTTTGAATAAATTAATGAGATATCATTACCTAACTATCCTAAATAATATAAAGCTGAAGCTTTTTTTAAAAATAGGAGCGTGTGCGTGTCGCAATAGTATGAACAAGCTGCCAATTAATATTTATAGGTCAGGAAAATTTCCCAGTCGTTTTAAAAATGTCCATATAATAAACAGTACGTGACATATAGACGGTTTTATTTATAAAATTCTCACGTATCCTTTTCTCTGATATGATTATAATTTATACTGTGGATTATACCCATATCCCACTAGTCGGTTCAATTTTGCGAGATTAATATTGGATCAAAACAATTATCGGTTTTTATACGCCTGCAGAGAAAAATTAACATAAGTAGGTACATTTTTTTCCTGAAAATTGCTACGATAAATTATTGAGTTATCAGCAGAACAGCTTAGGTATTTCAAGAAAACATTCCCGTAGTTTTTAAAGATCGCGATAAACACTGAATATGTACCTAAGACCTAAGTACTAATTTATTTTATATCTACGTACGTCCTAAAATGATACTTGATTTTGTCGCTTATTTTAACTCGGCGTAAAAGCTAGAAACAGCCTAATACCAAACTTGAGCCCTAAAAATAAGAAATATTGTTTTTTTACTAAACTCACGTCACAACAGCATTTAAATTTAATGTTCGCTCCAAGCATAGGACATAGCAGAAGGTATGTATTCAACACGGGGTGGGGTGAACCAATATACGTGATGTTCTGTCTCCTTAGGGTTCCATATTCTTCCTGAAAATAATTATAAGTATACGACTTTAATATTTAAATAATGATATAATAATATGTGACTTGTTTTCCAAAGTTATATAGTTAGTTACTTTGAAAAAAAAATAGCGGAAATGACATTTTGCACTTTCCCTACATTTACTTTGTTAAGTCATGACTCGTTACATATTAAGGTGGTACATATTAATATGGTACATATTAATATGGCAAAAAAATTTTTGAATCGAACAATAAAACTTTCAAGGAATATACCTATTCCAATTATAAAATCACTCGCCCATATTAACTATATTGATTAAAAAAATTCCATTCAACGTCACCTTTTCATTACTTACCCTATGAATAAACTTTACCGATATATACTAACTATTATAGTCATAAACGTGGCCATAGCTTGTATGCTTGCGTGGGTCCTTGACGTCATACACATTACAGGAACCGAGGATTGTTGCGCGAACCGTTGCAGGCAAGTATGGGTCGAGGTGGCTACAAAAATCGCGTCCGCCATGTATGAAAATACCCTGAAGAGGGTACTTATTAAGTATTTTGACTTAAATTAGCAATAGAAATTTGTATTTGTTTTATTTCAAGCATAACGTCACACGAAATATAGAACATGGATGCGGGATTAAAAAATAATTCGTATTTAACTACCGACCTCTTGTTAAAAACAAAGTCAAATCTTCAAGGTATAATAAATCAATAGATTTATACTGTAGGTATTAATTATTTACTGGAACATTTCTTGTAATCACTTTTAATAAATATATATCAAATACGTTGCTCGTTCTTTTAAAATATTCTTCTGCTCGCTCGTTCGTTTCTTTATCTTTCTAGATCCACATTTTTTCATTCAATACACTTAATAAACTTGTTAGCTAAGTACTCTTTTTATCCAAAAGCATTTCCAAGCGTAGAGTGAACAGGTACCTTCTAGGGAAGCGCGTTCCATCTTAGACCACATCTCAGCTTAACATCAGGCGAGTTTGTGGTCGAGCGCTTCCCTATTCCCAATAAAAAAAAAAATAAAAAAAATTTCCTTACCTGCCATTATAATCATTTTCCCACATCAACTTGTCCACAATATTGACAGCATCAGCTCCAAGTAGACTGGCAGCTTTCGATACAGCCATGTTCAACACTGGCTCGTTCACTTCTTGAAGTATCATTATCTTGCAGTTGTCTAAAATGTTCTGATGAAAAGTGTGTACTATTATAGTATTATTAAATGTTTGTAGAGTAAAATAGAAAATAGAGAAATATAGAGTTCACAAGTATACACAATAAAATACCACAAAAAACGAAGAGCAGTGATGGCTAAGTCGTTAAGAGCTCAAAGGATTAATACTGTCTAGAAGAACATGCTACAAAGAATTACATTTTTCATTGTACCTAACTATGTATTTGCATATTGTCCTTATTAACACTGCTTAACATTATAAACTATCATTCGGAACATTATAACTATCGTGAGGAAACCGGCACATCAGAGAACCAAAAAATCTATCATGAATTCGAGATGCACATTTCGGGGAACCAAAAAAAACTACCTTCATATGCAATTTAGCATTGCATAGGTACGTCTAAAACTTGGTTAGCCGAAACGGTTTGGTTCTTACCAATCGCTTTCCATGAGTATCTCTGAGACAGCATTTTAAATTCAATGCACTGTTTATCACTTCCATAATCATATCTCCGTTCCAGTCCTTGAAGCATATCATGTGTCTTGGACTTGAAGAACTGAGCATAAAAATTTTTAACAGAGACTTCAAACAAAAATATTATATATCAGAAGCTTATGATAGATACTTTATTCAGCTAATATTTGAAAGTTTCCACTACTCGAGAGATAATATTATACGGATTGGAAAAATTCTAGTTTTATTTTTTCCCATTCCTATGCGTAAAAAGGAAGCAGTGATTTTGTCAAAATTCAGCTGCTGAACTCATACTGTATCTATCAGCTTGTAATAAAAAGATTTGCGTATTCTGTAACCAACCAGATGAAGATAAGTAGGGGGAATTTATTCATTATTCTATAATATAAATCAATTTTCTTTCAGGCATAAAACTAGGTACCTACATTTAAACAATAATTTTATATTGCTTCCCAGTAAGCAATGCTGGCGTAAGGGCCACTGACACCCCGGGCGAAAATATTGTGGCGCCCTCTTGAGGGAAGCAATATCAAGTGTTAGGTTAACCAAATTCAGACCTTGGCGCCCCCCAGAATTTGTCTCCCTGGGCCATCACCCCCTCTCGCCCCCCCCTAACGCCGGCCCTGCCAGTAAGCATCGTCCTACAGTCTATGTTTGTAAAAGCTTATTTAACTACAAGAACTATTTGTTGTTTTTCAACAGTACCTATATATTTTATTCGATTTATGAAATAAACTGAATTAATTTATACTCACGAACAGCTTTGACTTCTAATTTGTGTTAACAGCTGATTAATTGTTATTTTAAACATATTTGTATTGCATTTCAATTATTATAAATAAATAAACATGAGCAAAGGTGACTTCTGTGACATTGATTTTGAAGGTACATATATTTTTAATTTTCTTTTTCAATTAATAAGCCATGGAAAATTTATTTGACAAGGATCATTGTCTCATCATTTAATTCTTTAACAAAGTCGATCAGTGAAATTCTTATTATTTTATTACTAGCGGTTCGCCCCGGCTTCGCCCGTAGTACATATTTCGCAATAAAAGGTAGCCTATGTTCTTTCTCAGGGTCTAAAGATTGTCTGTGCCAAATTTCATCAAAATCGGTTGAGAGGTTTAAGCGGGAAAGCGTAACAGACAGACAGAGTTACTTTCGCATTTATAATATTAGTAGGGATGACGCATTTGAACAGTATTTTGGTCCATGTGGCTAGATGTGGCTAAAGAAGATTAAATTAAGGTGTGTTAAAAAATATACAAATTTATAAAAACAAATCTTTAACAAAATACGTATATTCTAAATATATCCGTTGGCGACGTAAAAACCTTTCAAATATTCCAATTTATTTCTGTTCAACCACAGTTATTGCCATCTCTTTCCTGCCCAGCGCTTTCTGGATCTCCAAAAACGATCTCTGCTTAGTTTCTGGTACACAAATTAATATGAACATCATATTATACACAAGAGATACACCAGCAAACATCCAAAACACAGCAGCAGAGCCTATCATATCAGCGACTAAAGTAAAGTATTTGAGGTTTAGGAATGCAACCAATAAACCACATGTTATGGATGTACTCATTCCAAATGATCGGACAGGACTGTCTAGTAATTCTGAACTTACTACGTTTATTAGACTACCAGGACCTGAAATAATTGCAAATGTTTAATTAAATACCTTTAGATACTTATAAGTTCAAACAGAAACATATTAAACAGAATGTGAATGTTTTGGATATTAAGATTGATAAGGCGAAAGATAAAGAGCAATGAAAATAATATAGTGGACCCTAGGGTCCAGCCTCTAGGGCTGTTCCCTTCTCGAATCACGATGAAAGATAATACCTATATTGTTGTTTTCATAATATTACAATTTCGATCTATTAAATGTATGTAGGTATATGCAATAGAACGTAGGTAAAAGACCCAGATTATAAGAAGGTTCGACAACCGAATAATAATAATTGATGTGTACCTACACTGTACATACCTGCATTAAAACAAATGACAATCATAACCACAGAAATTAGTGGTAAATAATTCATGATCCCAGTGATTTCGGTGCCAGAATCTTTAACGTAAAAAAATAATCCAAGGCCGGACTGTAACAAATATGTGTTTATATATTTTTTAATCTAAGTATACTAATATTATAAAGCTGAAGAATTTGTTTGTTTGTTTGTTTGTTTGAACGCGCTAATCTCAGAAACAACTTGTCCAATTTGAAAAGTTCTTTCGGTGTTAGATAGCCCATTTATCGAGGAAGGTTATAGGCTATGTATCATCACGCTAAGACCAACAGGAGCGGAGCAATGCGGGTGAAACCGCGGGGAACAGCTAGTTACGTATAAACTGTCGAATGTGAGCCATGAGGCCTGTTGTTTTACAGAAAATCTACTCAATTGATTTAGCAGAAATATGATAAGTTTCGTACTTCCATTACAAATAGAAAGGTTT
This sequence comes from Colias nastes, assembly GCA_907164665.1. Classification (NCBI taxonomy): domain Eukaryota; kingdom Metazoa; phylum Arthropoda; class Insecta; order Lepidoptera; family Pieridae; genus Colias; species Colias nastes. The sequence continues at coordinate 2,858 of CAJQZM010041169.1, read as the reverse complement.
CTTTATGAATAAGTAGGTAATCTGGATTCCCCCCAACGGTCCAGGCCTTGTCGCGGCGGAGGGGCTCAGTAGCTCAGAGTTATGGCCCTCTGAGTGAAGCGAAATTGGACCAGCGAGGGGCTGAACGGCTGGTTTAGAGTCGGGGAGATTCGACCGGCCTGACGGCCAGGGCTAGGTGTGGCCCAGCGGCCGCTGTATGCGGCGTGGGATGGCGACCAGAGGTCGTGGCTTGGCGGACCCCGTGTCCACTAGGCCAAGGTGGCGCTGAACGGCAGTTGGGGTTGGAAAGCCTCGACTGACCCGACGGCAGAGGTCCTGTTTGTGGACCAGAGAGGAGCCGGCTTTTATGCGGCGGTGGATGGCGGCCAGAGGTCGCGGCGCGGCGGGCTCGCTGGTTTAGCAAACCACGCCGTGCAGCGGAGGGCGGGATCCCGACGCGTCATTGTGATGACGCGCGGAGACTCCTGCAGAGAGGTGTGGGGCGGCGGCCGCTGTAAAACGGCCGTCTGCCAACTCGTAATCCGGTCCGTGGGGCCGGACCGAGGGCCGCCACCTCTGGTGAGGTGGGGGCTGCGAGGTAATCTCTATAAAAGTGCGCCGGAGGGTACGCCGACGTGTATTTCACACATCGGAGGACCTTCCGGCGTGCACCCTCCGGCCGGAAGGTGATGGGGTCGGGGGTTCGGGGGAATGCGGATGATGGAGCGGGGAAAGATCCATTGTCTGCGCGTTGGTGGCGTAAGCCTTCCTTCCAGCAGCCGCCAGCGAGGGGGGTTCTAGTGGTGGGCCTGGAAACGGGCATCTGCTGGGCGGGACACGCGGTAGAGTCGTAACCGTTCCCGCAGTTCCGTCCAAAGCAGCGCGATGGAACAGAGTGGGGTTTTAGTCGGTAAAAATCCAACATAACCACGGCTCCATCCCCGGGAGCCGGGGGTATCTAAGAAGATTTCCCCACTATAAAAAAAAAAAAAAGGTAATCTGGATTATTTTTGCATTACTATTACTATGAAAGATTATAAGAAATACCATGTTTTACATATTTTAAAGAGCAGTAAAAGCGCATGAAATTACCAATCCAATAGATAAACCAACAAGCGTGATTGACAGTATAGGTTTCCTTCCCGCCCTGTCAGTTACAACCGCTGCAAAGAGACCAGCCAGCAACTGCAGGAATCCAAAAACAACCGACATCAACTCAGTAGACACACTCGTTCCCGTTGTATCCAGTATTATTTGTAAATACACACAGTCACAGTCAGTCACAGTCAAATATCCAATAGATTGTATACCAATACTCAATAAGACGACTATAGCAAGGGCTTTAAGAAAGGGTATCATTTAAGCTATCACCAATTTAATTAGTTTTGTGTTTCTTAAATAATAGGGTTTGTCCTCAAAATAGTAGATCTGTCACCAAAATGTAGTCACCATACAATGCAAAATCAGTTCCACAATAAATAACCTAAAATCCTGAGATATAAGGTCTAGTACCAAATAAATGTTTTTGTATGTATTATAATAGGTGTGTCCTAATAAGTATTTAAGCAAACTAATTTAAAGAGATCACCAATAAATCATATTATGTTACTAGAAAATTGCATTAAGTTCAAATAAAAAATTAGGGTTGTCATCATCGTTTCAACCAAAAGATTCTGCTACTTTAACTAGACTCCCAAGGTTCTAAATTTCCACTGGTAGTATAAATTATATTTAAATAAAATTTTTAGCAGAGTAGTAAATAAAACAATTATTAAAGTCAAAATAATCAATATTTATTGTTTGAATATTACCACTGAATAATCAGCTCTGGTTTAATAGCTGGCTTATGGCTAGCATAATTGTAGATAAAACACTTAATTAAAGTTAAAATAATCAATTTTTAAAGCGCGCCAATTTGTCTCCGCCCCTTTGATCATTTTTTCATTAAAATTATAAATTGATGTATTAAATTGGTAGCGAATACTATTAATTTAATATCTGAACGAAATAAAATGTTACTACTGTATTGGTGACAAAATATCAAATAAAAAGGAGTCGCGATCAGGGATCGATAATCGATTTATTTGGTGACAGATCTACCATTCTGAGCACAGAGCTATTATTTAAGTAACAAAACTGTTATTAAAAGAACGAAGTTTATATTCATGTAATGCAATATAATTTTATTGGTTATCGATCTCTTATTTTACACATATATTAACATTAATTTGATAATTCATACCTGGGAACAATTTTTGTTTATCTGAGAACGAAAATATTTCGTGGTGATAGATCTATTTATTAGGTGATACAACTTGATGATAAATATAAATTTTGGTGATAGAAAATATAGTTCCCTTTAAGAAAGACCTTGTCGCGGTATGAAATTGTGTGCTTATTCTGTTCGCATGATACTGTGTATTCGTTGATTTCTTCCTTGGCTTTTGTTTCTGAACCGCGAAGGTAGATTAGAGTTTGAAGAGCTTCGTCTTTTAGTCCTGTTGATAATAATAAACGATAAGACTCATTAATGCTACGAACCTTGAACGTGATGGTGCATACAAAAACTACTAGGTACTGTACTTAATTTCTAAGAATGACAAATGCATAGTTTTGAGTGCAACACAAGTTGAAGTTCAACCTACTGTAACTGTAATGTACTAAAACATTAAATTTCACGTAGGGTAAACTTGCCTAATTCGTACCCCTTAAGGAGAACCTCAAAAATTTTGGAAATGAACAATGATACACAGTTATTTATATTAAGTAATTATAATTTCACTAATGTTCTATTAGTATTTCAACAAAAAATAACATAAATCTTATAAACTACTGAGAAATAAACAATTTTCAAAAACTTAAAAAAAGTACGATTTAAG
>CAJQZM010041168.1:39636-51977 GCA_907164665.1 Colias nastes | reverse complement strand
CAACACGACAAATATCGATTTACATTGCATTTTTTTATAAGAAGCCTTGCTAAAGAAGCCGTTGAGTTTTAATTACAGCTTTTGTTCTATTTGTCAAGGTTCTAAGGATGGGCGCGGTTTTAGTGTCAATGTTGATTTTCAACCGACTTCAAAAGAGGAGGTTTATCAGAACTTTCGACTGGATGAACTGATTTTTAATTTTCTTATTATTTGAAAGCAGGTGCCTTTCGTTTGGTCCCAATTAAATTTAGTCTAATTCTGACATGGGCGATATACGTTTTTACAACAAAATTCCTCATAGTATTAAATTTAAAACTTATTTAAAAAATGTATTAGTTCAGAGAGCCTATTACAGCATTAAGGAATATATTATGGAAGATGAAAATCCATGGAGGGTTGTCGCGTAAGAAATTCAGGACAGTTCTTTGGCATATTATGATAATATATATTATGTAGTTAGATGTAAGTAACATGTTATGTAAAATTATATTGTATATGGACATGACTTTAAAAGAGCAACTATGGAGTTTCTTGCCGGTTCTTCTCCATAGATACTGCTTTCCGAATCGGTGGTAAATTTAAAAATGTAATGACGATTCAAAAGTGCTTCTGGAAGAAGTCTAATTGAATAAATAAATATTTGAGTTTGAGTTTGAGTTTGACAATTTAATGGCGGTTTATTTTTTGTTATTATTTTTTTGTTAAAAAATAATTATTACTGTCCCAAGTGATACCCAAGTGTTATGAAAGTAATGAGTTAAGCGGTATATCACAGTGGCATATCAGTAATTACAATTATCTCTCCCCTAAAGTGGAATTTCCTTCAATTACAAATATCTAGGGATAGTATAGAGGTGACTTATAAATAGACGATACATATATTTATATGCTACCAGTTGACCCCGCAAACGTTTTTCTAGGACATTATAATCCCCAAGCGGTATGAAATACATAATTATGTATTATATACTTCACGACATTCCCATGCCTATCAAATAAAATGAACCCTTTCCGAAGAACCTGGTGGGTGGAGAAAGTCTTTAAAAAGATAGATCCTGACTTTATTATACAGGAAAATAATAGGGTAAAGGTGGGTAGGGTCAGGTAATTCGTGAAAGAATAATAATTGCATTACATACTATAGTGCATACTAAAAAGCTATTTCATAAAACCATTAACAGAATAACCTAGCATTTCTTATTGGAAGGAAAAACTGGCCTTCCTTTGAAGGTTTGGAACTTTGGATTGTGATTTAACGGTACAAAAATACGTATATTTATTTTATCAGAAATTATTCGGTTGTTCACCCACACCTGCAACCGGTACCACGCTGTCAACGGACCAAGAAATTTAAATAAATTTTATTGCTTTAAATCCATATTAATCGATGATTCAATTATTGAGATCACTTATCATTGTTAGCGCCTACTGTGCCGTCTATTTTTGTATTATCTTTTTTATTACATAAAATAGACTAGATAATAGATAAATCAAATCACATATTTGAATTCAATAACAACTTATTAGTAATTTACTTCACAAGCGTACATAAACTAAGTTTTTTTATTCCTTCATCAATGCAATTTCGATACAAATTTAATCAAACGTCACCCACAAGAATCCGGAACGAATGAGCCGATACAAAATCGCAAAAACAATACGAGTATGTTAATGAAACGTAAATGTTAATGACATACAGCAGGCCGCGGTCGACGTCGTCCTAGTTAGTCACCAGGGCAGACGTTTCGGCAAGGTGACTGACCCCGCGACCATACCGCTCGATTCTACGTCACTATTTGCAAATAGATTAAAAATACAAAGCTATGTATATCTGATTGTGATTAGATCTGTCTGAAGTCCTTATCTCAGAGAGATTTGAATATTGCGTTCAATGTACCGTACGTAATGTATAGGCCTTTTCATTTGGATAGGGAAAAGCAAAACGAATTATTCCGAAAATTAATCATATACATATTTAATATTAGGAAATATGTCTATTTCTTACGTAGATTGTTTACCCGAACGGTTTAGCCAAGGTCAACGAACTCAGGGGTCCTAAGTTCGATCGCCAATAGAGATTCATATAAAAAGGTATCGGTCTGGCAGAGTACAGACGGCTGACCAGTGACCACCTTTTACCGTATAAAATCCATAGAACAGATGTGCATGCATCTGTTTCATGCCCTATAAGGTACTGACTTTTTTACTATTACGTGCGAATGAAAAATGCTTGGAATTTTTTATATATAATCCTTAGTTATATATCACAAAACCCAAAAAAGTATTAGTGTCATCTCAATTCAATTATTATTATAGGTCTACGCAGCCTAGAAAAAAACGATTCATAAATAAGTAGTAAAAATATGTTTTTACGCGCACAGAGATAAAATCTAATTAATAAATCCGTTATAAAATAAATAGTTTCCCAACTAGTAATAAATAATTATATTTCGAAAGATTGTGATTTTGCACATTGCCATTTCATGGAAGGAAACAACTGTAGTGTGTAATGTATGTTATGTATGTGTGCGTCATACTACATAGTCCTGTGGTTCTTCAGTTTAAGTGCAGTTGTAATAACATTATTATACAGCCTACAGTCGAGTAAAGTGTTTCATTATTACCACCAACCATTGCACAACTATAAAAAATAAATTTTCAATGACTTTTATATTTAAATCCATTCAGTTTAACTGCGAAAGGTTCGTTTATTAATACAGTAAAATTACATTCAATCATTTGCATGTCTCTCAAATACGCGAAATATCATAGGTACATTGTTTAAAAATCATGCTAAGTGTTATATTGATTAATAAATTTTATTCAATTAAAGAACGTTATCATCTCTAATTAAATGTTAGTAATATCATCGCTTTTAGAAACTACTATAGGACATATAAAAAAAATATATCTGTCTATTCTATAATACCTATAGCACGGTAAATTGTAAATAGAGACGTCCTATAGTCTTGAGTCTAGACTCTAGTCTACACCTATTATCTAAGCCAAGATGGTACATTCCAAGACACAAGACAGGACTATTGAGTTCACGGAACAACGGTAAATACTTACTCATTAAGCCAGCTTAAGAGTCCTTATCGATTTTAGAGTGATTTTTACTTGTTTCTGTAATTCTTTAGACGCTCGTTTAACAAAACTAAATTAGTAACAATGTGTGATGATATCTTAAATTAAAGATTCATTCAATATCTAAAATACGTTCGAGACAATTTATTGATATTCATTGTCCAGTTTGTTTAATAGCCAATAACCTAAGGCGTGTTTCAATTTTTTCCATGCGGGACGTTCGTGTCTTTGTATTTTACACGGAATTTAATAGAAGAAGTTTTCTTATAAAATATACTACAGTAAAGACACTGAGACATCCTAAAATATGTTCGAGGCAATTTATGTACTTTTATTGAAAAATTCAAAGAACATCTAAGTTAAAATAGCCTTACTTTGATGAAATTTTATGCGTATATGGCGTCGAATTTCTAGTTCTTACAACAGAGTTAAAAAAAAATAAAAAATACACACTAAATGATAGGTTAATGCTTAAAAATTTGCAATAAAAAAATACATATTATATGTTTTATGAAAGAAATGAAATAATTTAAAGTTCTCTAGAATTTTAGATTATATACGGGAGCGCAAACGTTGTTACGGCAGATCTATATAATCGAATATTCTAGAGAATTTTAAATTATACCATTACTTTCATATAACATAGTAGTTAGTTTTTTTAAACGAGCTCCTAAAGAATTAAAGAAACAAGTCAAAATCACTCTTAAAATCGATACGGCCTCTTAATGCATACGATTTGTATAGACTGATTTGTGTGACCGTCCGCGTCCGTACATTCCGAATAATTTATAAAACACATCACGCGAGATCAATAAACGATAAAATTACCTTTGTATAATTAATTGCCTCAATCAAATGGATCCAATATAACACGTTATTAATTTCCTTCCACAATTAAAATAATCAATTAATATTTTAGCCTTTATTTGCCATACCATCTTTACTTAATATTTCCAAAGAAAAGAAAAAAATCGAAATAAATCTTTAGGTTCGTGTAATTATAAATCGTTAATTATTCACGATTGTATTCAATTTCATAAGCAGAAAACAATACTGCAAATGGATAATGAGAAATATCATTCATTATGAATAATTTTGAAAGGAAATCCCATAGCTTTATAAATCGTTTAGATATTCATGGGATTCGCTTTTATACCCTGTACCCAGACGAAAATTAGTCACGCTGATAAGGAATGTAGGCATATCCGATCGAATCAGTGGAATATGTTTAATTCATAGACAATTGTATTATTTCCCCCGTTCGTTATTCAATCAAAAAGACATATATAGCATTATTGTCTTTTATGTAGGTCATTATCACGCATTCAAGATGGGTTTTATGCGACTTTTATTCAAATAATACTTCAAAACTGAATTTATTATTAACAGTGCAAATATTATAGCTACTTCTCATAAACAGAATAATAAATAGGTGTGTATTGTTCGTATAGCAGTCAAGTTCGATGACTTGTTAATTAATAAAATGACATTGAAAAGTGTTACCTTTATTAGCGAAAATAATTAATAAATTAGCTTTACAATAGAGTGTAAAACATATGTAATTAATATCAGGCAAATTATTTTTATCTCATACCTCAAAGTTACAGAAAAATAATAAGTTATTATTCATGCTGTCTTATTCATACCATAACAGTGATAACGTGTGTTGAATTTTAATAAAAAACACGTCTAGGTTTTCTGTAGTCATACAGAAATCAAAATATATGCTATTATTTAAATTAATGTTCTATAAGTTTCCACAAGAGTAACTAGCCTTCAGATGGCTTCGACCGACGGACCTCCAAATTACACATAACAGTAGCCAAATTGGACAAAAAATACGAGGTCTCAGCGCGCTGGGCTCGCCGTCCAATCTTCGTGCAATTAAAAGACAATTCACGTAATATTTTTCCTTTAACAATGTAGGAAATAGTTACATCGTTCAAATCAAATAGTCTAGTATTTGCACGAAATATTATCAAACTACATGTTGACAGACTGTATTTGGAGTTATTTAGCGCTGCAGTGGTCGCTCGTTATTATGATCTCTCGGATATTAAACAAAAAGTCACATTGCGTAATGACCAAAACATAGATCTTCAATGTAAATATTAATTTGTTTACCAACTTTTTGTTGAACATCCGAGGAGCTACAACGTTGTTACGAATGTATAACTGTAGAGGTTTAATAACCAGCGCTGGGAAGTAAACGGAGATGAACAGCATTCAAGCGCATCGCGGCGACGGGAAATCATCGAACGTTACATAATAGTCTGCGAATATTCCGGATACGAATCATTGAAAAACGATTCGACTTCCCAACTCCAGTTGCTATGTGCACAAGCGTAACGATAGCGTGTTAACTGTTAGAACAATAGCTTATAGTATATTAAGCACATTTCGCCACACAATGGTCCCGTTATGTGATAATATTATCATGTTTTAATTGCGCGCAATTTGTAGCCTCAATGATTGCCGACATCGGTCTTAAACCGCAACGCGGAAGTGATAACGTGATAGCGATGTCACAACAACGGAGACCATTGTTTTGGCGTTTTCGTCAATGACTTATGACCCGCCACCTCGGGTGGATGCTTACCATCACATGTAGCAGCCATGAACTTCCCGTTCGCAGAGAAGTCCACCATGAGCACGTTGCCCGGGTGCCCCTTGAGATTCTTCATGAGCCACGGATGCGAGAAATCCGTCTTCGGTTTCCATGCAGCGCGCTTCTTATTTTTACCGCTCGGACGCGTTTCGTTCGACGCATTTTCTGCGGGAGCGACTGGATCTGCTGTAATCGTAAAATTTAATTTCAGCCAGGCTATGCAAACATTTCATTAACCTTTGAAAGATACCTCTCATAAAGAGCGATTGCTGTTGATTAAATAGATTCACATCTTCATCTCGCAAGGGCGGAAATATCATGCAATCCAAAATATGTAGTAAAATCACGTCCTACGTGATTTACATAATATAACTTATGAAGAACAAAGGTTGACATGCGTAATGTTTTTATGGTTGTACGTGTGCGATAATAATTATATTTCTAAAGACGTAACTCATTCAGTGTCTTCGCGATAACGCAGACATAATTATACGTAATTTTAACAGAGATATAAGGGCTTAGTGGAAATTTGGATTCAGGAAAACGAATTTATCGCATTTCGTGACTTATCATTTTGATTCGAAGCGTTTTGTTACGTGTTTCGGCTAATAATTATGGAATTTTTTGGTTTTGGTTTTGTAGGAAGAATTAGCGATGAAATATTTTTTTTTTTCACTATACTATAACGTAAATACATATATAAATTGCTTTATGAGCCATTCAAAGATAGAATATTATATTAAACAATAAAAAATATTAATTTACCTGAACAATGTAATCTTATAGAATATGCGACGAAAAAAATTTTAAAGACCAAATAAATATTTTTACAACGTAAATGAACGTATTACGTTGTATATAAGGCAATAAAAATAATAAACAAAATTTTGTATAATGTTATGTCTATATATTATAGACATTGAATTATAGTTATAGACTCTATCCTTACTCTATCTATAACTATAATTCACGGTTTGATAAATTTAACAAAAACATTAGATGTTTACCTATCCACTTATATTATTACCATCACATAATAAATCTATTTATTATTTTAATCACAAGTATGTAAAAAATATAACGTCGTAATAACCTATACATTATAGTATCCCTTACAAAAGTTGCTTAGTTTGAGACAAGATGGTGTTGTGTGGAATGTGTAACATACTTATTTATAGAAATGAGCAGAGCAGATTCATGAGATTTCTTATTTGTGAGTCAAACTCAAGATAGTACCAATTTATATATGTGCCTATTTCATATTTGCCTATTCCTAATACTATTGGGTAACCTTGTGAAACAATAAATTTAATAAAAAAAAATTAATGTGTTTGTGTATTTGATAAAAATAATAAATATCTTTCATTAACCACTTCAATAAAAAATCTAAAAAATACTATAAAACATTATAGAAAAAAAATAAACACAATATGTGCCATCTCATGAATATAGAGTTGAGTAGGTAGGTCAGGGCTTAATGATAAGTATGTAGTAAAAATTATTGTAAACAAGTTGATTCAGGCGAATCTTCATACATTATATTTCACATTCCAACTAATATTACCTATTTTATAAAAGAAAAAACTTTAATACCTATTTATGACAAAAAATAAATAAAATATAATCTTGAAAATTCTAACATGTTATAATAATGTACAACTTGTGTCACCTTTAAAATAGTATTACATAGTTGATACTATAATTATATGATATAACTAATTGATTAAAAGATAAGTAAATGTTACAAGATAATGGACATAAATTATAGATTTTCTCTCTTATGTAAAGTTATAACAGTTATAACACAATCTAATTTGCACAAATTGCTTTAATATTATGTGAAAAAATGTGGAGAAAAATTATGAATGATTGAAATGAAATACGTTTATTATGGATACATAAAACAAGAAACTTAAATCTAACTTTAAATATATGTATGCCACAAAAGGCCTGCCACTCAGTGCAATACACTGATTTTCAGTGGTTGCCTTAGGATGCCTTGCTGACAGTGGATGTATTTTTTGCTCAAAACTGCAGTAAGGTTATTAAAAAATAAAAAAATAAAAATTGATTGAAGACCTATATGATTATAATTACTAAGAAAATAAACATAGTAAAATATCAGTAATCATGTGGTCATTTTATAAATATAAAAGGTATAATAATGCACAATAAAAGCAGTTTTATACAATCCAAGTGATAAGATAAAATTATTTAATTATGGGAAATGCAGATGCCAAACAGGAAATGCTTCCGATTTCCGAAATGGATGGCTTGAATGAACAATTCACAATTGTACAATGAAAGAGATTTATTTTGAAATACGAGCACTTACCTCACCTCTTGGATAGCCATTTCTAGGACAAGTATCTTTCAAAATTCATTCAAATGCGGTACTTTATTAAAAGAATTACGGTGCGGCCTTGTTAAATAAAAGAAAACAGTTATGTAGCAAAATGAGAAGCAGTAAAAAATTTACGCGGTAAAACCACGTGTGGTCCTAACAGTTTCTCCACACACATTCAAGTCGAAACTACATTTCTACAAACAGTTTAGAGCCATTCTCTTTAATCAAATAAAAATAAAACATCAAACCTACCTATATCATTTTCAGTTTCATGCTTTTGCGATTCATCTTTCTTGCTTCCGAAGACGATCTTGTAAATAAATTGTATTACTATACATGACAGTATAGTCAAAGCTATCGCTAGAAATACATTCATGATTATACCGGCTTATATTTCGTTTATTTTCACTTATTATTCAAACAACTTCCTCACAATGCGGTTGGTATCGATGTTAAACAATCACGCGTTCTCGAATTCAGAGGCTAACTGAGTACTGACTGTTGAATGTTGATACGACTGTCGACTGACATCTAACGTGACAGATGACAAACTGATAAACCAAGGCGGAACGGAACGAAAAATATGTGAAGCGGCAGATGTGAATGCACTTCCTTTCATATAATGTTGCGTCTACACGTTCTTTCAACTTCTAAAGCATAAGAGTAAAATGAAATGCTTAGATGATTTTATCCAGTCAATTTAAAAATTAGTTAATTATACAAGTTGTATACATATATTGTAATATTTTAGAAACATAAAGCGAAAGAAACATTTTAAGTCGTCATTTTTCACAGGCTGGCCTTCGTCTGATGAATGAAGAAAAAAAAATTAGTTGACAATGTAAATATTTGAAAGTAAACAACACTTACAGAAATATTATGCCTTTCCTCCAACCAAATTAAATTTTAATATGCCAACCCGAAGCCGAAGGTAAATAATTTATAATTTCATAAAGTGATTCTAATTCGTGAACCTTAGCATCAAATATTCTGAATGATGATATTATAATCTTTTCATTCATATTCTATTATACTTTTTGTGTGCATTATATGCATTTGCTAATAATCCAATAACATAATTATTTTGTTATACCCTAAAGATTTCGTGCTTAATTTCTAGTAGGTCATTTAATTCTTTTCATTATTTTACACTGGCAAATGCGTTTGTTTTTTTTTATCCCTTTCATTTTGATAATAAACGACAAAGAGGCCAAATTCTAATTTTAAATTTTCTAGAAAAGTGTAGAATGAAGTTAGTTTTATTGACGTTGACAAATGACATTTGTAAAGGGAAATTGAGAATCGTCATTTCGCCAATCAGTTGAAACTTGAAGTTCGCGAAGTGTGTTGTGTAAAAACGTTTTAATTTTATAAAAAGCGATAAAAAGTTGATTTCAAGATGCCTCGACGAGGACGTTCTGCAAGTCCACCACCAGCACCAAGACGGTAAATACCTACATTGATTTTCTTTTGTTTGCGTCATTTTTTGTCTTGTGTGATTATAACCTAACAACATTGTTTTTTCTAGGGCTGCTCCACCACCGAGCCGTCTTCCAGCCCATGCTACGCCTTCATCGCCAGCACCGAGCGTTGCCCAACCTCAGCAACCCTCGATGTTTGGCCAGATGGCAGCTACCGCTGGCGGTGTGGCTGTAGGATCGGCAGTGGTAAGTTTGTTACGTAATTGAAAATACTGCACACTGTGCTTATATTTTACAAAAATAAGTTGATTCTAAAACTTTAAACATTGCGCAATCATTGAAGATATGAACAATATTTCCTTATTAGTTTCAGAAATCATATTGTGGCGCTAAGCCAAGATCGTAGTCACGTGATTTGATTAGTATTTAGCAAATCATCAGCCCCCGGAATCACAGACACAATAGAAAATCTATTGTGTCGTGGTCAGATCGGGCCGCTCGGGGCTCAATGGGTTAAAGAAAACATGTTGTTCAAGATACTTAAACATAAATTTTAGAAATGACTATTCAATAAATATAATAACAACATTATTTATTTAACCATTTATTGTACCACACCATTTAACATTACAATGTACAGTATATTATATAGTTGTATAGATGCGAGGTAAAGTACAAAAGGTGACCTTATCGCTTAAAAGCGATTTCTTCCAGGCCACCTAGGGTAGAAGAATAGACATTAGTCATTATTTAATATGAGATTCTAATGAGCTTCCCTTTTATTGACATTTTGGCTACTCTTATTTACAATATTAAGGTTATTACAATGGATAATTGCAGTATGTTAAAATATATTCTAATAGGTACAATATAAAAGAGATTCTGTGGGAATTAGAACTGCCTGAATACATAGTCTTTTATATATTTATTATTTTGTGTTGATTAGTTTTATTTAATATTTTGCCAGTTTTTCTTATCTTTATGATTGATGACAATCTATATATATAAAAGAAAGTCTGTATGTTCCAACACTTATAACTCGAGATCTGCTGAACCAATTTTCATGGTTTTGGATTTGTTGGATTTGTCACCGCCCAGAATAGCAGAATAAATCATAAAAACAACAAAAACTAGACGAATAAATATTTTCCCAAAATTTTGATTTTCGTACATGTCAATCATTAGTTGTCAATCCTGTCAAATACGGAAAATAATGTTTGACATTCATGCGTTCAAAAATGTATAATGTGTAAAATAATTAAAAAGTAAAAAGGGTGAATAAATATTGTTTGTATTTTTTTAAAATCAATTATCAAAAAGTGCAATAAAAGCAGATATATAAAAATTCCTCAAATGATTGTGTTTACGCGTGTTTTCAGAAATTAATAAGGTATTTTTGGTGAGGAATCTAACCAAGAAGGTTAGTTCGCTTAATTATTAAAAAGAAATTCTATAAAAATGTAAAAATTCTGACAATTATAATTTGTTGCAATTTCGTCGACTGCTTCAACAATATTGCGTTGACATAATAATATTATTATGTATATAACGTTAAAATTGAAACGGAGCCCCTGATTCATTGGTTCGAACCAAGCTAAATTGCGTTTTGAAGATTACATCCATTTACGCGATGCAATTAGCACAGAGAAGAAGATGCAGAAAATGTTGGTCTGTTTACTGCGACATACACAGGTCATGAATATGCGCAAGATGCAATGACATACATAATATTTTCGTCTTTATGGTCGGCCAGATCTATTCATTACAATATTTACATGTAATCCGAAATGGATGGAAATTATTCAACTGCTGCTTCCCGGACAGATATCAAGTGATCGGCTCGACATTACCACACATGTTTTCAAGCAAAAAATCCGATTATGAGTTACAAAAGCAACACATCTTTGGGATTATTCAATGATGGATGTATTCAATCGAATGACAAAAATAAGGCTTGCAGCATGCACACATTTTAATTTGGTTAGTCGAAAGAATTCGGGCGGATAAAAATTGTATGTGCGGGGATTGCTAATCCTGTAACCGATCCAGAACGACATGACATGATGTTCTAATCACGAATATATGATTCATGGACCGTGTGGCACCATCAACCGCCAATCACCATGCATGGTTGACAGCGAGTGTTCCAAAAGGTACCTATCCACGAAAATTGACGGCAAAGACCATCACAGGCAACGATGGTTACCCACTGTATCATCGTCGGTCGCCCGATGATAGTGGTAGAAGTAGAACTATGATAATTAAAGTGAAAGGAAACGATTTGTGGTCGACACCAGTTAAAGAACGAAAAGAGTTAATTCGAGTGCATCCCAGGCTGCAAAACGTAGTTTAATTCAATAGGTAATTTTTCTCTGACACGTGTAGGTATGAAGTATTTAAGTAATTATTTTTTTATTCTATTTCTATATGTGTTATTCATCGAAATAAAAAGCCATTATACCTATATCTATATTTATTTTGTATCATTGTATTCCGTTCATCATAGCCTAAATTAGTTCCAAGCCCAAAGGTAACACGACATTCATTGACTGGGCGGTACAAAGTTCGCCGGGCCAGCTAGTACATAATACAATAAAGCATTGGATAAGGAATGCACAAATCAGTAAATTGTGAATGATTGTGCAGTTAGATTTAAGCATGAATTTGCAAAACAATACACATTCATAACTAAATTGAAATGTTTTTTTTTAGGCAATGACTCTTTTCCGTTTTCATGAATGGCTCTATTGATAATTCAAATTAAATATTTCAATTATAGTTGAAATTGTCTGATGCTGTTATGATATCTCAAGTCTTGTAGAAATTATTTAAGGAAAATAAGTAATTCCCATAATATTTTTTTTTAATTCATTATCAA
>CAJQZM010041168.1:0-12934 GCA_907164665.1 Colias nastes | reverse complement strand
TATTGTTTTTTCTTTCTATTACTGTATATTGTGTTGTTCATCGTAATAAAATACTATTATATACCTATATTAATATTTATTTTGTATCATTGTATTACATTACTAGCTGTCCCGGCGAACTTTGTACAGTTTTTGTTACCGTGTTTGTTACCTTTTAGCTGAACTAATTTCGGTTTTGAGGAATGTAATAAAACAAATCGAATACTAAATTATTCTGTTTTTCCGGAGCATGCGCCATCCCTCGTGGCTGTACCATATCTAGTAGCAAAATGCATACAACAGATTTTATACCGCATTCCCGTAATACCACATTTGCTCTTTACTGGTATGCTTCTGTTAGTTCCGTTAAATACTACATTCAAATAATATCTGATTTCTAAAACACCGGTCAAACAAAACAAAATATCCAATAAACCAGTTGATAAATTTAGCAGATAACTTAAATGCCAAATCGTAAGTCTACCGTAATCCTTAGATGGAAGTCAAAATTGAACTAGATTTATCAAATTATACAGGGTTACTTGTAAAACACCAGGAACCTCGCAGGACAAGATAGCTAACAACATTTGTTCTACGACTTTTGATAATTTGTTAGATTTTATTTTCATACAAAAATAAATATTCATTTAATTTTCCGTTTGATTATTATAAACTCTACGCTCATCCCTGCGAACGAGAGGGGGAAGGGGGCGTCGCGTCGTCCTTTCGATAATGAATAGAAAATAGACTTACAAATGTTAGGAGAGTACAATAAAAGCTTAAAAATCACCTAAAAATAATTTATTGCGTTATGCCAATAGTCGTAGAACAAAATATGTTGTTACCTACTTATGATGTTATCTTGTACTGCGAGGTTGCTGGTGTTTTACATAGAGCAAGTAAGTGTTTTACAAGTAACCCTGTATAGGTGTTACCGTCACGAGCAGCCATCGTCATACTTAATTTTATTAATTGGCATTGTCATTTTTTTCCGCCATTTGTAATTTTACTTCTTTATTTTGTACAATAAAGTTTAATTAAATAAAAAAATATATATTAATATTATTTTTATCGATAAACATAGTAATGTTTATCGATATATTCTCGGCACTAAACACCGCCATCTTGTGTTACAAGCAATATGGCGCCGGCCACACTTTTTTTGTAGGTATGTCGCTTCCATGTGATTCCTTATTCATTGTGGTTGTGACGAACTCGGAACTTGAGATATGAGATTACTTAGAACTGTCAAAATCACAAAATGAAAATGTCATTAACAGAAAATATTTAGCAGAGTTCATATTTTACGTAAATTGAAAATATCTATAACATTTTATACTATTTTATGTTGCATTAATTTGCTAATATTGAGATTTAGTCTGCTATAAAATCACACAATCACTATGAACCCTATGTCGATGGACAGGGACGAGCCATCATCTCTTCTATCGGTAGCAACAAACCACCCTTTAGAACAATTTGTACTACTAGCAAAAGGCGCTAAGGGATCAGGATGCGCAGAATTGATCAAACAAGTCCTCGAAGCACCGGGAGTACATGTATTTGGAGAGTTATTAGAAATGCCAAATATCAAAGAGGTTAGTTGTCTTTGTTTCGACCACTTCGAATGTTATTTCTAAGAACTTTTTACTGTTATTTAAAGATTGAGCTGAATCTACGCATTTAGTGTTATATTATGATTATTGAAACAATGCTTATAGTATATCTGTACATATTTATTTGAATGACATTATAAATTCCCATCCATCCAAAATAATAAGCATTAAAATGTATGTCTGGGACCTGGGTACTTCATTAAATACATACATTTTATAATTATTTTCACTAACCTGTTTTAACCTGTTTAACCAAAATAGTTTTCTAATTGGAAAGGTATCAAGCGACAACACAAAGTAAACAAAAAAGACTGTTATTTCACAAATTAACGTAAAAATGCATGTATAGTGGAATAAGGATAGGAAACAACAAAATACATATCCACTAATTCTAAACTATATCAATTACAGCTTGAAACTGGACCCTACGCCAAACATTTGAAAACACTAAATCTCTTTGCATATGGAACTTACAAAGACTATCTCGAAAATAAGGCTGAATACTTGGAGTTAACTCCCGCACAGTGCAAGAAGCTGCAGCATCTCACAATCGCCACATTAGCTACGCAAGAGAAATGTATCCCATACAGTGTGCTGCTTAAAGAGTTGGATATCAAAAACGTTAGGGACTTAGAGGATTTAATTATAGAAGCAATATATGCAGGTATATTATACTTTTTAGATCTAATATCATGTAGAATTCATTAAAGATTTTATTTGACAGCCTTAATTGTATACTTTTATCAATTATTGTATATCTTACAAATTTTGATACATTTGCAATTTAAACACATCCCAAATCAAAATATTTCGTCATTTTCAATATATTCATTGCTGCTTCACTCCTATTGCTACTACCATTATGTTATAAAATTCAGTCTTCTTTTGCAAATGGACTAAATAATTATTTAACCAGTTGTTCCTAAGATTAGCACATTCAACCAAACAAATTCTTCAGCTTTACAACATTACTTAAAATTTACACCTCCCTTATAATTCCAGATATAATCCACGGTAAACTGGATCAGGAGTGCAAACGCGTAGAAGTAGACGTGGCTCTCGGACGCGACGCGAGGCAAGAGGACGCAGCGGGGATCGCAGACGTTCTAGCTGATTGGTGCAACGCCTGCGAGGCTGTGCTCATATCTGTAGACAGGCATATTGTGCGAGCGAACAATCACAAGCAGAGGGCTATACGACACCAGCAGGGGATTGATCAAGAGGTATCAATTATACTTAATTGTTTTTTTCTGTCAAGAAGATATTATGTTGAATTACTCTTTTATTTTACAAAAAATGTTGGTAATAGCTTGTCCGAAAGAGGTTGCTTGTACGGGGAAAAAGCCTACCATTACTTGAGATGCACGCAGATACTGTATTAGACATATTGGTGAACAAATACAAGGCTTGTGGTTTTCAGCCAGCTTATTCAGTCACATGCCATGTTTCAAATCTCTGAAATGCAGTGCCAAATTTTAATTATTATGTTTTAACTGTTATAATTAATAGTACTTTCTTAAAATAAAACAAGTAGGTAAATAGAAACATTTATTTTCTCTCAATAATTTACTTGTTTAGCCTAATAATATAAAGAATAAAACAAAAAGTCATTTATTGCTTCTCATACAAAGTGGATACGTTATAGGTCATAGATCTAACAAAGAATCTTACAAAGAAGCAAAAGGCTGCGTCTCAGCTATCGATGTCCAAAAGTGCGCTGGTTTTCAAACGCCCCTTAAAATTAGGTATAACTTTAAATTATATTATTATAATATTTATCTATTATAAACTCCTCAGAAACTAAACAAGGTAGGTAAAAGAAAAAAATTAAATCTTACATATAAATTCACATTTTGACATAATTAATAAAAATTATCCTATCACGGTTGCGGCATCAGATCTTCTTTTCATGATGGCGCATTTTTATTTTCAAAAGGGATGGGTAGGTCATTCCATAATTTAGATGCCGTAAATCTGAAGCTTCTCCTAAAAGGACTTATCTTGTGAATTAATGTGTGGCAGCCCGAAGACTTCCTAGAGATGAGCTTTCCCACGAACATTTTTGAAAAAAATAATCAGATGTTTTATTCCAAATTATTCTTTGAACAGTGTCAGTAGAGGTCATGATGTTCCCTTCAGTCGTCTAATTTTGATTCAGTTTAGGAAAACATAACAAAAACAATTCAAAAGCCATTAACATAAATTTTCCACAATTTAATAATTGCATTATCCTCACTCATACATACACACTCACACACATACACGCAATCACGCAGCACCCAAACACACGCACAGTAGTATACTCGCAAATACACATTCACACCTTTAAGATTTGGTAGGATTTAATTTAATTTAAAATAGGTTATTCTTTCTTGCGTTATATATTGTTTTTTTTTTACAATAAAATTGTCTTCTGGTAAAATTTGTATACTTTTATGCATTATATAGGTACGTAAACTTTAGAACTTAACCTTCTTTGTATGATATCCGCGAGGGGGGCTGGTGACCTGTACCTCAGACTTCTATTTAGTCTATTTCAGGCACCAGTTTCTCACAACGTTATCCTCTACTGTACTTTGTGTAGTATAATTAAGTTTTGTAACCTTTTAATGTTGTGAGAACCAAATAAAGATGATTTTATTATTATTTATTTATTATTATATTATGTCAAAAATTTTATCTTAATTTCCACAGATAATGTACATAAAGAAAACACTAAAGACGCAAGCAGAGAATGACGAGTCTGCGCCCGGCGGCGGCAGTGAATCTCATTCGGCGCCAAAGAAGAACTCTGGCAAGGGGAAAACACCGCGCAATTCGGCGAAGTTCTGGCAGAAAACCACATAACGCTCATAATTTGTATATAATATAACTTGTGATATAATAAAAACTTAAGTACTGATGCATGTAGTTATTGTGTTTTCATTTTATTCTAGCCTCTCGTTCGGGTTTCCCCCATGTATGTATTTTTGGAAGTTTTTCATTTCTGAAACAATAAAAGTATATCAAAAGTTAAAAATCATTATAAGTTGGTTCAGTTATTCATGAGTTGTGAGTACCTTATTTTGCAATATAATATGTAGATTGGTATGATCCTAATTATTGGTAGATCCTTGATACCAATAAAAAATAAAATGACAATTTTAAAGAAGCTGTAGTATGAAATCTGCTTCACCGATCATAATATGTAAAATCACACAATCAACAAAATTTAAATACCTATGTATATTATATTAAAAAGATATTTGAGAGATCTAGGCAGTTTAAATTTTTTATCCCATTCATTACATTTATAAAATTACTATTTAAGATTCAGTTTGAAATCCTCTAATGTAATATGTATGTATGTATTCATTATTTAAAAACCAGTAACTACCTATGTATCAATTATTACATATAATAAATTGGTAATAAACTATTTTTTTTCCATTACATTTTTTATGAAACTATTTCATATAATTGTGTCTGGATACAGGTCAATTGGGAAAAATATGTTGCCATATCATATTCGATTCCCTGAAATATTGGAAATTGTGATATATACCTTTTTAGTCTACGCATCATAAATTTATTTCTATTTTTAAAGATTTTTGTAAACGTCACTATATAGCATCACCAATTTATAATTTCATTGATAAAAAATCTGGTACATTTCCCTAGGGTCCCAAGGAAAAATGTTTCAATTATTTTTTTAATTTGAACATATTAAGAAGGAGCCTAATTTATGAAAATTATTTAGTTTATTAGATAAAAATGATTGCTATATTTCAATACAATATGATTATTATTTTTGCAATGTTTATCTTTATTTTACCCATGAGTATAGGGGAGATTTCATAACTGAGTGGTAGCAATACTTGACGTAAGTGTCAAATGATAGAGGGAGACAGAACAGAATGCGATGTACCGATCTAGGCTAGTGACAGAGACAAAAAATAGTACGAAACAAAATAACGAGTTTGATTTCGTTTCTCAGCCGTCTGTTTTTGACGCAGCAGCGCAATTAAAGTGCGCAGGCAGTGCAACGATTATCACGTTCGCAGGCCACTGAAAAGTGATGTAAATAACACGTAAAAGCCTTATCATTGTAAACAAAGACAATACAGTACTTTCAAAATCAATATTTTCCCCAATAATCGTGTCGTGATTGTTTGTAAACCCATAACACTCGCATAGTGAAAACTACGACACAAGTGATATTGACTTATATAAAATGAATCCGTGATACTCAACGAAACAAAGACAATTGCATAAAAAGACATTCGTTTCGACGAGCATAATAAATCGAGTGTCTTCTGTATTGGATGAACAGAAAGGCAAGTATGCCCATTGTTAGGAGTTCACCTTTCACGGACGGATTCATGGTCACTAATGTTTTGCGCTCGAAATAATCATTTCACAACATATTTCATTGCTGTAAATAATATTTATAGCTCGCTCGATGCTCCATTACTCTACAGAATTAGTAACACATTAGCTTAAGATAATAGGTTTATTAATCGATACTAAAAACAAACAGGAGAGTATCTGTGCGGGGTGTTGGTGTATCTCTCTTTGTTGTTGAGCCAGTCAGCTGTTCGAGCAGCGCGCGGGAGGGGTCGGTCGAACCGGCCCGACTGGTCGGGCGCCTAAGCCGAGTATTATATTTTATAATTTATTCCCCTCAAGTATTGCAAAGTGCATTAGCACAGTTTCTTGTGTGTCTCGAGCCGAAGATAAATTGGCTCGTGTCGCCTTTGTTGGTCAGAATTGAACTCGGATTTCGTCTTTGTATACGATGCAATGATGCCCCTTTATGCGTTGATACATGGTCAATTAATTGTTGAAGAGTAATTGTAACTGGACGTTTGCCTGACTACAATGCCAATGTCACGTGTTGTTTACGAGTGGATTTTGCATGTGCATCGTAAGCTATGAAATCTCTAGTTATTTTATAGGTAACCTACTAATAAGTTGAATAACTACCTACCTATCTAGAAGATGACGTAAAGTACCACTTCAAATTTTCCTGAGACCTGAGTAAAATAAACAACTTTGGAGCAGAAAAAATACAAATTGCTGACCATAATCTATAAGCATATTGTGGGACTATGAATAATTAAATCGGTTATCTTCCAATCTATAAACTCTACTATCCATTAATCAACTGAAAGTAACTATACATTTACGCCCATTCAGACCCAATGAAACACATTGACGTGTATGGTAAACTTACTTTATTTAACATAGCATTTACAATGTAAAAAATTACAGCATACCTAGGTAGGTAGGTACCTATTAAATTGTATGTTTCGGAAGTAGACCTACAGTTTTGTTAATTTGATTACCTATATTTTGAAAGAAAAAGAATCATAATTCGTGAACCTAATTATAATTCGTGCACCGGGAAAATAGACTAAATAGAGAGAACTGAGTATAGTATCTACTATCTACCTATAATACCTAGTTAATCCTGTATTCAAATCGATGCCTCTATCAGGTGATACTGGTCCTTTGTCCTGGTCCATCAAGTCCGAAAGTGCAAAATACCAACTAAATTGTTGAATTTATAGAGATTATTAACAGTTTCAATGACACAAAAGAATCGATAAATGTTTGAGTTGACATAAATATATTATAACCCAGAAACCCCATATTATTATGATACTTAAAATTTGAAAAGCGATACATATGATGATCGACACTTCTACCAATTAATTCAGCTTACACCTATCTATAAAGACTACCTACCTACTTTCACTCACACCATTAAAAATATATAAAGTTTAAGTACACATGAATATGTATTTTATTCCATAAAACTTACCAACTTTACATTGTAAAGCTTTATACACATAGGCAATGCTATATACGTGCGCACATACTACCAATGGTCCACAAAGCACAGCTTGCTCCGGGTTATCTTAACCATGATCTAAAACACACAGCGCATATCACGTTTCAATACGTACCTACCCAAACGAGTTGGAGCTGTATTGTTCTAGCCCAGTCGACCCTCAGGTCACGAACTAAGCCCGTATCTATGCGTATATATTATAAGGTTTCATAATAGGATGCATAGGGCTGATCACTGCATACAATTTATTGGCCTGTGGGTTAAACCGGGCATTATGACGCTTCCCGCGTGGCCCTAATATAGGCTTAACATCCATTCGCATGAGTACTGACCCAGTTGTTTATATGAACATTCAATTTTACTGATAAGTTTAACGGTGACGAGAACGCTTCAATTCTACGAAGTGGATAACACTGTAACAATGTAATTTGTAAACTATTTGGTACAATAATATAAATGAAAAAAGGTCGTTGTAGGTACAATACCGGGTTGGTAACACGCCGTTGAACTTTCAATAAAGTCTGAAGCCTGTACCGTGTAAAATTAAATCGAAGTTGATTGTTCGCGTCGAAAAAGATTTTCAACGGCCACGTGTCAATCAAATTTTATATTCATTTAGCATTTGAACCAGAAACAATTTAGCTGCCAGGCACGTGATATTCAACTTGTTAGTGACCCCAAAATAGGAGGTGGTTACTAAATACTACTACTAGTGGTGATAAACCAATTATGATGATCTTTTTTAAGGAAATCTGTCGATTTTCATGTGATCCCATTTAAACTTGTACCAATCAGAGAAGTTGTATTTTCCTTCATAATAGTTGTGTAACTGTAAAGTAAGGGCAAAGACCAAAATGCATCACAACTTGAAAGAGTAGGCAAACAATTTAGATACGCTCTATGGTGTCTTACAGCCAACCTTATTCACAATACGTCAAAAAACATGACCCTTCACGCCAGGTTCAATAAAAACAACAAAAAGGTATACCTATAGTAGGTAGGTACACTGTACAGCTTTACCATAAAAGTCTGATAGCAAGTGAAGTCCCGCCGTGAAATAAAACCGAGTATAAATTAAGTTGTCGGCAGAGTTCCATGCGGTTTTCTTTTAAATTCAACCACAATACAACGAAACGCTTTGAGCGCGCACGCTCATATTTCTTCCACTCCTATTGTTACCAGTTACCACCTGATATTATTATTTACGTAGGGCAACGAACCTGTCTCTATAAGAACTTTGTAGCAAGCTAAGACTCAAATGGAAATAGTAACAATACTTTGTCCTTTTACTGTTTTATTCAGTCGCAGCACGCTCGCAAAGGAAAATATATATTCTTACATTCTCGGTACTATTTACCAGCTCGTTGCAAAGATATTTCAGTTCCAATATAAGTACAATTGAAAAGAGAAAGTGTAAAGTGACTACAATAGCATAACTGTAATATTACATTTTTGTATTAATATCTACCTTCTTAGCTTATTTGTTGCAAGTCAAATTCAAGTCTGCAATCTGTAAGTAAGCGAGTTTAATAACTGCATATTTGGATTTGAAATTAATAAGGTACCCTACTACCTACCTAAAAAGCTCCATCGTATAAGTTAGACGAAAGTAAGGACGAAAGCAAGAGTAACAAATTGGCAATATGATGAATCACGTTATTAATTTACATAGCGAGCTATAAACAAAATGTTCTGTCTAGCATTTTATTGTCTTCTGAATTGCGTATCATTGCTAAATTCGTCCTACGCGCAGTTCAATGAACCGAAAATCGCGATACGTATTTACTTTACTATTAAAAGATACATCTTATTAGAGCGAAAATATTTATGCGTTCAAAAATAGATCTCTCTTCAATATGTTAATTCTCAGAGATCTTCATAATATGTATTAGACTTTTTCTCATTGAATTTGGTGTTGATAAAAAGAATGATAAGCCAAACGCAATAATAAAGATCTAAATAATAAAATCGTCTAAATACGCAAATGGCGACGACAAAATGCTAATGATAATTCTTTTAAAGATGTCTGTTGAATATAAAACAGTACTATAAATATATCAATTCAACATTGAAGTTGTGAACAGTACAACTACACTGAGCTGGCCAATTTAATTCCAGTCTCCGTTAATAAAGTTAAGTGTTTCCGCAAGGGTTGGGTTTAAGGGATTCCCAGGATAAATGGATTACAATTAGACTGGACGCGAGTATGAAGTTACGGTTCATATTCTACTTTTGTATTATTGTATTTGCAGACGTAATTTGTCTGTATCTATAAATATAGGTAGTTACTAATATGATAAACGCGAAAGTCTGTCTGCCTATCCGCTTTTCAATATCCATGAGCCTGGAGCCAATACGACATTTGATAGCGTTATCTTTTCCAAGATTTTCAAGTTCGTTGAACTGATTTCCAAAAAATTATAGCATGCTGCATGATATTCAATGAATTGATTAGATTTTACAATAAAGGTGTTCATACGCCTTCTATCTCGCGTTTATAGTTGGGAAATAGTCAAATATAGTTCGGAAATGAGGTCTTATTTATTTTATGCGCACTAAAGTTTGGATAAACATTACTCGGTAGTTTATTTAAACGTTTGAAAGCCAAGAAACTGGGACGTGTTATCTTCAAGCTTCCTCTTGCAACATTGCATGAGATATACAATAGCTCATATAGTAGGTACAGATTGTTTTACGAAATGATTACATGTTGCATTCAATAAGCCGTTAATGTTTTATGGGACAGTCGTTATTTGTGTGATGTATCGTTAACAAATACTTTCTGAAAATACGTTCGACAAACTTATTACGAAAGCTAAGACTCATATAATAAGCTCTCATAAAGCAAGTATTTTGAGATCTAAAAACGGCGATTTTCTCCCAATCAACGCTGAACAGCGTTCACATGGAATTTTTCTTAAAATATAATGTTTAGGTACTTATATCAAAAATAAACTTGTTTATTTAGCGAATTCAGCTTATATCCGCTATTGGCACCCAAGTAGGAATCAACAATGTTGCCAATGTATTTTGCCAGTTCAAACCTGGCAAATATCTGGTTAGATGCAAGAATTATAAAGGATTCAACACCGATAGTAATGTCAGTATTGATGGTTCATGTTCTTCAATACCTAGTTATGATTGATGCATACATTTCAATTCAGTTACATAATCACACGTGTAAGAATCGACTATAGCTGATAAATGTAGTTGATTTGGATTCAGTCTTGAGATGTGTACATTAAAATTATTCCAAGAGCAAACTTACACATTGAGAGTCAATCAATCAGATCAATCATTTGACGAGTCTGCTTGCTGTTTACTATAAAAAATTGATTGCGTAGGTTTGTAGAAACAAATGCGATAGCAACTATCCCATTTAACTTTTAAAAAAGTTTTAAAACATGTATGAGAAAACTTCCATTAGTAGAGAATCATAAAATCATCAAGTTGATACAAATTGTATCGTCCAAACAATAATTTTTAGTGACCACCTAGTGTTAAGGGAATATTTAAAGTAATTTAGATGTTTTGCTAAGTTTCTATTCAATAAACAACAAAACTCCTTTTCATTCATTGCATTTATGTATGCAATATTAATTAACCTAGTTGCCTTTATAATAGACCTAATAAGACGTCGTTAACAGATGGGTAATTTGCATTAACAATTAATCATGTTATAATCGTCGATGTTTCCATATCTGTCTGATGAATATGTCCTACAGTTAGTACAGGTACTATTATAGTATTATATTATCTATGGTACATAACAGTTGCCCTACTGATCAGTCCGACATACACGTGTCAGCTTGCACACATTGCCCTACTTCCAAAGGATATTGGAATGTGTACAAACACGGTATAAATCTGCAAATTTAATTGGTACCGTAGTTTCCCAGTAAGTGTTCCGTGCGACATAACCTCGGGAAAACGATCAACATTTAACAAATTACTTTGGCTTCAATGATCGGATTAGCTTGTTTCTACGTAATAGTGTTGAAGTTTATGAAGTTTTTAATATGTTGGTGTTATGCTGAAATGAATTTTGTATAATAAGCGAACTCTATTCTACTCGCTAATAAGAATAACACTCGTATTTGCTGCATGTATGCACCATGCACATTGCACATGCCAAACATAAACAAGGCACTAAAAGCTTCATCTTCACTTCGATTCCTGTTTATCATCTGAGAAGGAAGGAGGTCGACTAAACATTTGACTATAAACAAATAAATTTAGAGCGTGTTCCATTTCGAGGTATCGATCGACCATGGTTAGTTTACAATCCTTATAGGTCTCGGTAAAGTGTTGCACAACTGTTTATGCAAAGGCAGTACTCGCCCAGTGTTTTTATATACCACCCATTGTTAAGATCATATTACTCTTTTTGATTCGTGGCTTGTGGGAAAACATTCGGGCTATTGTGGCCGGCCTTCCGAGAAATGGATATCCATCATGGAACATCATAATTAGTTTGCAAAAACGTAGCAACAAAGTAAAGTTTCATTTTGAATTTATGAATTGACCGCACTGCTACTGCGCCATTTTTTGTTCGTAACGTTTGGTTATTTTTAGCGTAATTAGTTTGAAGTAGTTGCTCTTTTTAAATACCTTTTGTTTCATAAATATTTCGATGTTTATAAAATATTCCTGATAAAATGTTTAAAATGAAACATATTATAGACAATAAACTTAATTCCTTTGACAAATGCTATCGATAACTAAGCTTTGATCACGTTTTTTCATCGTTTTCCATTGCTGTATAAAAATATTTGAATGCAATATACGGGTTTTGTGGAACAAAAGTGTTCACGAAACTATTTTGGAATTGAATAGTTGGATTTTTGTAAAAAAAATAGAGATAAAATCCGAACAACGTTAAGAGCTTTGAATCCGGCTATAGCTCAGTGCTCACTAATAGGATATCTAGGGCAATTGTGATCGATTGTGAAATTGGACTCCACTCAACTCTACTGCGCTGAAAATTAGCAAATAACTAAAATCGAGCGAGTTTGCTGAGACGCTAATGTTTGCTTATCTGAGAGTTAATTCATTTGTTTATTATCTTTATAATCCGATTTTGTTATCTTTCTCAATACGGCAAAAATAAAAGGCAAATTTTATTTATTCAGATTAAAACGTAGTAGTTATTTATTCGGTACCTGGTCCAAATTCGTATAGTGCCTAGAGACTTCGTCACTACTCAGAATGAAACTAACTACATCAATACCATATTATTTATTATTGATACAAATACTCATCGGCAGCTTTGTAAAACGTCAAATTCCACTGACTAAATTAGCAATGCCAAACTTTATTATCTTAGAGCAAAAGCAGAAAGCTCGTTGGGTTCTCAGAAATTTTAAATGGATCTGGAATTACCACGAAATCGTCCGTTACTCGCGAACAGTTTGAGCAAATAAATAGCTGCGATTTACAAGCACTTTACGGTACTAGCTTAAGGGGGCGCATAAAGCAAAATAACCAATCTTCTATTAGATGA
>CAJQZM010041167.1:0-62763 GCA_907164665.1 Colias nastes | reverse complement strand
ATATTATTATTATAATTATATAATATAATAGTTGTGTATAAATGTCTCATCATTAGATCATAAAAGAGAAGGACGCTTTATATCAATTTAAAACATCAGTTTCTACATTAAACGTAAAAGCTTTTAGTGTTGATAAATTCACGTTGTAATTTTTTAGGTTATGTTTGACAAGGAGAGCTTAATCGTATACTTATAAATCCCGCTGAATAATGTAGTTTTTTTATTAAAGATATCTTTAAATCTATACTAATATTATAAAGCTGAAGAGTTTGTTTGTTTTTGTGTTTGAACGCGCTAATCTCGGGAACTACTGGTCCGATTTGAAAAATTCTTTCGGTGTTGGATAGCCCATTTATCGAGGAAGGCTATAGGCTATATTATATCATCACGCTTAGACCAACACGAGTGGAGCACTGCGGGTAAAACCACAGGGCACAGCTAGTTTGGTCATATTTTCGAAGCTTATTTAGTAGGTACATACAAAAAATAAGCACAGTAAAATGTCATTACTCTTTTTAACGTTACTACAGTTACTTAAGTACTTCAATATAATCTTTAATCAACAATTTGAGATTAGTCTTTTATTTATTTGGTGTAGTTGTTTGTCTCAGTGTACATATAATAATTTATTTATTTATTTATTGAAGAGTAAATAAATAAATAAATTATTATAGCTCTAGGCTAGATTATATTGAAGACTATATTTAGACTGACGATTGTATCTTAATTTGAAACACATTGAAATTGACAATATATTTTGTATTCGACACATTTCTACCTAATTAACTGTCAGAATATGTTCGATTAATTAATTTTAGGCAGCCTAGGCGTCAGTATTATTCTATAAATAACTTTTCAATACAGCGTGTGGTTTTGAGCTATGTTTGGTGATTTGTTTATTGTTGATTTTGACCTGAGATTCCATATAATAAAAATGAATCGCTTAATGTGTCGCTAAGCGTAAAACTCGAGAACGGCTGAACCGATTTTTCGTTAATTCTTTTTTTATAATATTTCTTGAAGTACGAGGATGGTTCTTTTGGAGAGTAAACATGTACCTCAGGTGAAGCTGGGGCAGACCAGAAATTGTGGGTTTGATGAAACATGGAATAAAGTTTTATTAGATGTTTACGAACTTTTTATTTACTCCATAAGTCTTTTGCCATCATAAAGGCAACAAATCAATCTAACCGGGATAAAAAGTTGTAAATTTATCCTGAATAGTGTGTATTTTCTACTAGTGAAATAATATTTATAATCGTAGCTTTACTTCCGAAGATTACCTTATATACAAAGAAGGCTTTCTCTAAAATATTATACCAAAATGTAGACTACAAACACACGTGGTCTATGAAATGAGGAAAATATCTTCCATAATCATGTGGGAGTAATGATGCGTAATTAAAATGGATGTTCCACAAAATTCGTTTATTTAGAAACTGATTATACAGTTCGTATGAAAGAGTCATCACTCGAGTCGAAAATCGATTAGACTTCAAGCGATTCGAAATGTCC
Organism: Colias nastes; assembly: GCA_907164665.1. Lineage (NCBI taxonomy): Eukaryota > Metazoa > Arthropoda > Insecta > Lepidoptera > Pieridae > Colias > Colias nastes. The sequence goes on along the minus strand of CAJQZM010041167.1, from coordinate 61,248 downwards.
GATCACATCCCGTTCCAACTACATTAGACAGATTGCGCAATTTATAGCAGTGTAAGTGATGAGCAAAAGCGTTTTTAACATTTTCCTACTTTAAAGGTGTTTCTTACAAATATTTCGCATAAAAATAAACGCTAGATAGATACATATAATGATGAAGGAAAATTCAGAGCGATAGATAGAATGTAGTCTGGAATAACAAAAAAATACTGACGAATATGCTTTTTCGTCTGCAGTAGCTGTGGAAGAAATGTCATGTTTGTTTTGTTCTCTCTATGCTGCCGTTAAATAAACTTCAATTATGAGAATAAGAGATAATCTAAAACTATCAACTAACTAATTTAAATCAAATTTTTATTCGCTCAAACATATTTTTTCAAAGTTTTCGTAGCCACTTTTGTTGTTTAAAAACTTACAGCGATAATAATGTGTAAATACTGAATAAATAACTTATAAAACTTAACGTATTTAAATAGAAATCATACCACGTTAAATTGTTTGTGTATTTAGATATGTTATTATGTGTAAAATGCCATAAATCCAATGGAGAAACATTTCATAACTTGGACCCAACTAAAGGATATTTAAACATAACATATTTATAAGGCTCGAACTGGCTTCCTCTCATGGTTAATGACTATGTAATTCGTTACTCAACATAGAAATGTGGCACACGTAACTGGAAAATTGAAAAGAAAAATAACCATTTAATTGTTATGTAATATGTAGTTCTTTAAATAATTTGACTTATGTTGTTAGGTAATGCTGTTCAGTTATTAATAGAGATAGAATAGAGGGGAAAATAGATTAGCTTTTATTATTATTTATTTCAATAATCTTTTACCATTCGGTTGCTACTCATCCTGAGTTGACACATTATCAAATCTATACTAATATTATAAAGCTGAAGAGTTTGTTTGTTTGTTTGAACGCGCTAATCTCGGGAACTACTGGTCCGATTTGAAAAATTCTTTCGGTGTTAGATAGCTCATTTATCGAGAAAGGCTATAGGCTATATATCATCACGCTACGACCAACAGGAGTGGAGCCACGGGGGTGAAACCGCGCGGAGCAGCTAGTCAAATATAAAATATAATCTACATTTTTAGCATTAATACAGCTGTGTATAAGTGTAAAAATTTTCTAAATCGCCAAGTAATTTCAAATCTTATTTCGTTTACAAACAGAATGATCTTTATCGTACAAAAACAAGGGTGCCATAATGACGGTTATTATTTAAATCACTACATAGTATAAAACAAAGTCGCTTTCTCTGTCCCTATGTCCCTATGTCCCTTTGTACGCTTAAATCTTTGAAACTACGCAACGGATTTTGATGCGGTTTTTTTAATAGATAGAGTGATTCAAGAGGAAGGTTTATATGTATAATAACATCCATTAAATAGTGGAGAAGTACTGTTATTTTTGAGGTTTCTAATGTGATGTCGTAAATAATTACATTTTTTCCGCTTACATTGCAAACGCAGGCTGAACCCTACGAGTTTTATCAAAATAATGTACTAAGTATTGTACACATTGAAAAGGTCTACAGAAAAGTCCGCGATGGTATATGTCTATCTCTTATGGATAACCCACAATAACTTTTTTTTGTCATTTACTTTTTACGACAAATAATGGTTAATTTTCGAAGCGATTTTAACCAATACAGCATTAATCCTTAACGAATTAAATACCTTGAATACATTTTTCATTTAATATAGATCTATATGGCCCTTTACACCGTATGATTTAAGAAGTGAATATTTTCGAAGATATTACAGATTTAAAAATTGCGGGACGTAGCGTTTGCGGCGGTACCGGCCGGCCGCCATTGCACCCGTGCGAAGCCGGGGCGGGTCGCTAGTACAATATAATCTGTTCGCGCCAAAACGCATGACCTTTTGAAAATGGAACACTTTCTTGACCATAAACTTGTTTTGCAAATGCCGGCGTTTGTGTAATCGTTGAGTAAAAACAAAGAAGACACGACTTCTAAATAAATTATATAACTTTTGAAGTCTTGAGTAATGTACCTGTTTGAATTAGATAATTTGATGAGGATCTTATTTCAATAATAATAGAATTTAGTTTCTGGTTATTTTTTACGCACTGTTTTTTTGATATTGCTCAAAATATAATTAATTAAATTGTATTGTATTACCTATCTGGTTTTGGGTTTCAACACATATAGAAAAATTGAGAAACTATGTTTGTCTTGTCTCAATGTGAGCAATTACATATTATTATTTCATAAATACAGCAGTACACGTTGATAAAGAATAAATATTATATAATTTGTTGTGACCAGTATTCTGGCAAATTACTAACAAAATGATTAACAAACAATCAAAAGGTAAGTTTAATAACATACGCGTAGTAAAGTACCTAATTATTTGTAAAAAATGGAAAACAGTGCTAAATAGCGCAGTGATAAGAGATAGACACTTCAATTTTCTTTTCATGTTCGTATATATGTACGTTCATAGATATATAATAGCTTTAACATTACGCAAATACCTCTGGGAGTACAAAATCGTTGCTCAGCTCGATCATAAACCTAATAACTTAAGTGAATCCTTAAGTAAAGTGCGCATACAATGATTAAGTTGAGTGCGACCGCTTGCCAATTTATTAGGCATAAAATTAATAGAATTGACCTTTCACGAATATGTTGCATTCCGGGGTATTTTAGCTAGCTTTTTGTGTTATTGGATGTTCAATGTGACCTGGTTGTTTTGCGTAATTTGCTTGATGAAAGTAGACTATATTCTGTATTTATAATCGTTTAGTTTATTAATAATATTGGGTAACTAATTGGTCTGCAATATTTAGTTACAGTTTTTACAGTTTTGCGTACATTAATAGTTGGTAAATAATATTAAATAAGTATTTCTCATGTGTATCGTGTAAATACACGATTGGCCAAAAATGCATGTTATAATATTATGATCTTCTAGTGTTTGATTTTACGCGAGTATTATACATTTAGAAATTAAAGACTTTTTAACGGATTTTAAACGCGATTTATTCATTATATTATTTTCCCGACGCGGACGTTTCGAACACTTTACAACGAGTGTGGTCACGGGGAGACTGATATAATGGGGAAAATAATATAATGAATAAATCGCGTTTAAAATCCGTTAAAAAGTCTTTAATTTCTAAATATTATGATCTTAAAATTTTGTTTTAGTGATCATGAGAGTTTTCTCCATCTAGATATCTTTAAGACGCAATAACATAGCAAAACTCTGCCCGACCCGGGTCGACCACTTGCGAACAAACCTTTGTACATTGTACGAATGTAGGCAAAAGCAATTGCCTTCCTACATCTATGTTTCATACTTCCTAATTGCTTGTTTGGGTTTACGTATTCCTACCAATGTGACTGACCGGTATTAGGATATATAGGATGTTATATTGATAACTTTTCCTCAAAACTACGGATGCAATTATGTACGTAATTCCCGATCACCAATGTCATATAGTTATGTAAGTCGGAAGAGCTTTCACCTGCTTCATACATTTATTTTATAGTAGGTAATCATACTGCGTGGATAATTTTAAATTATGTGTTATGTTATTGGTTGTAAAGATGAGTGAATTAAATGTGGTAATTTGTTAATAAAATTAAATTGTTTGTGTATGTTTCGATGCTTATATTACAGAATAAAATTCCAATTTGTAAGCTCTATATAATTAATATTAATAGAACTTACAAATAAAAAAGCAGTCATGGAAGAAAGTTGAAGTTAGAGCTTTCATTAGTCTGCACAATAAAATGCTGTTTCTCTACCTTCGACAAAAAGGTTGATAATTTTTTTAAACAGAATTGGTTAGAGTATGAGCAAATAACCGAGGCTTTCATGGGTTATCGAGGGTTTAATTCACGGGAGGTAGCAATATAAAGGCAAAGCAGGACACATAAGATTGATCACCTATTTGTCAGTACAAAAAATCGATCAGTGAAACACACGTGTAATGCCAAGCTCGTACCACGGGATTTCACTTTTTAGGGTTCCGCACCACAAAGAAAAAAAACGGAACCCTTATAGGATCACTTTGTTGTCCATCTGTCTGTCAAGACCCTTTTTCTCAGGAACGCGTCCAAGTATCATGCTGAAGTCATATCGACTACTACGGTCTACGGTCCCTTGAAACTGTGAATTTCTGAAAAATTTCGACATCCGCAAGGGTCGCAAGGAATAAAAACCAAAATACAAAGTAGGTACTTCCCGACACAGAAATTTTCTACGAAGTAACGTCTTATGGTACAGTTAAAGGAAAAATTGTGAAAAGTGTACGGAATCCTCGGTGCGCGAATCTGACTCGCACTTGGCCGGATTTTTATTAAACAAGCATACTTGCACTGCCTCATTTTATAGCTGCAAATTGGCGGCAAAAGTAAAGCATAGCGAGCCATAGCATAAAATATTCCAAATTTATTAGGAAAATTACCGTGAAAATCGTTCAGTCACGTGTAAAATATGAACTGGGTCCAATCTCAGTGATTGACCCTCAATAATTCGAGTTCAAAAATTTTCGGCGCAAGCTTTCATAGCAGCCATTTTGTAATGAAACCACGTGTCCACGTGTTCGTATACACGTGGAAATAATTGGCAGTTATTTCTTGTACGTTTTTATGAGTACCTAAGTATATTTTTCACATTAACTATTCTTCTTTATCAAATATTTCTTCTCATGTGTCTTGTATCTCGAAAATAAATGAACCAATATGATATGATTTCTATTCCGAGGTAGTTCATATTACCCGAAGTTATTATTTTTGAAGTTTTATTTTGAAGGCTTTTCGTTGTTGGTTTTAGAAAACAATCAAACCCCATTTATTATAATACAAGCATAGCAATTCCATCGCAAACATTTTCCGAATCTTCAAAATTAATTACCTAATTGAATTTTATCTCGAACGTCATCAAATTAATATTAATTTTATGCTAATAGTCTGTACAAACATTAATTAATATTTCATAATCATGAATGATCACGATTTCATTGAAATGTTCCGCTCCATAAGTACACCAGGGTAGAAGCCTTTAAAAATAATAAAAAGATAAAAAAAATCGCAGTAGGATGAAACCCATTAGAAAAGGAGGGGAATATGATAAAAATAAAAGGAATAATAAATTACGGTCAATCCGAGTTCGGGAAGTGGGAGGGGGGAGCTTTTGAGAGAAAAAAATGGTTTCTCTCGATTTCCGACAAAACTACAAGTCCTACGGAAAAAAGTTCAATGGCAAAGTTGTAGGTAATAAAAAGATCTACAACTTTTGTATTTACAATTTTCGAACTCTATATTTTCTCTTGTATCGGCTTTTCGGTAATATTTCAAAAGATAAAAAATCATCTGTTGTAAGTAACGATACAACTAACATTTTACAGCATATTCAAAAGCAAAATGATGTCGATAAAAACATTTCAGGTCGTTTGAGAAATTTGCCTGATTTAGTAAAAGCTCATTATCACACTGTTTGTAAGCATTTCCTGAGAACATTAACTATGGTAATGTTTATTTTTTTTTACACCATATGGAAGTAGAGATTTCAATGAACAAAAGGCTCCCCAAGTTTTTGAAAAAAGCTGATATTTTGACGGGTGACTTTTCGATTGAAAATTAGGTTGTTTTTTTGGTATTAATTCAAAATAAGGCGAAAAAATAAATATTTTCAATCAAATAAATAACAGTGTATTTGGGACATAATAAAGTAAGTTTTCACCAAATTTCGTAGAAAAAAAATAAATTTTGAAGTAGTAGTTTTCACCTAAATTTTGAGGTTATGTGAAAAAATTGTAAATACAAAAGTTGTAGATCTTTTTGTTACCTACCTACAACTTTGCCATTGAACTTTTTTCCGTAGGACTTGTAGTTTTGTCGGAAATCGAGAGAAAACATTTTTTTCTCTTAAAAGCTCCCCCCCTCCCACTTCCCGAACTCGGATTGACCGTAATTTATTTTTCCTTTTATTTTTATCATATTCCCCTCCTTTTCTAATGGGTTTCATCCTACAGCGATTTTTTTTTGTTTCAAAAATTATCTACTCTGGTCTAAAGTTCAAATTTAACTTTGACAATTAATTTGTGCCAAAATAGACTGTGTTGCAGTCATTATCACTAATTACAATATGCAATTATAAATAGAGAGGATATTCGAAGAACTCTACGAATATATTTGTTTTTGATGTGAAATCTCTGTAGGCGCGTTGAGAGTAAAATTTCAAGGTCGCGTCATGTCAATACCGTCACGTCATGGCGTGGCAACGATTTTGGCATCTTTGAATCTTGACAAAAAAGTTTCACTTTTGACACGTGTGCTCGGCACACACGCTCTTTTTATATTAAAGATATAAAGTGAAGTCCCGTGTCCCCTAGTGGGGTATGGGGCATATGCATTATTTATACGATTTGTTGGATTGACTGATTGATTTTCTATATGGACGAGTAGGTGATCAGCCTTCTGTGTCCTGTCAGACCGAGACATAGTTTTTCTTCGTCTCCTGTTCCGCTATACAGGATTGATGTTTGAAGCTCTCTCATGCAAACACTTTTAATAGTAGTTTAAACGTAGTTTTAACTTTAATTTGAGTGCAACATTCTTAAAAAAATAATAATACAAAAAATCAACAGCTTATAGTCACAATGCTCAATCTATCATTCTCTCTTGTCATAATACTTTGCAAATAATCGATTGTCTTTAAAAACATGAGATCAAAGGCCAAACTCATCAACTATTGGACTACTTTCTCCATTGTTACAAAGATTACAATCATGCGGTTCATTGACCTCATATGATTTTCAGTAAAATGTTCTTTTAAAATATTACTCAATTCGTAACACATTTTGAAGCAAAAACTGTCATCAAGCATTTTATTGTTTTAGTCGTTAGGCTAATCCTCTCCAACCTTAATTACAAGCCAGATGCTAACGACTTTCACTCGATTGTTGAAAAATATTATTAGACTAAAAAATAATATAATATACCTAGATAGTAAAAAAAAGTAAATATACACTTTTTAACTTACGAAAAGGATGTTAAAAAGCTTGCTATGCTTTATGCTTATCTGTGCTACCAACTCGGTAAAGGTCTTAAAATAGTTTATAGATTTAAAAAAGTTGTTATTGAGTTAAAGCATAAGATAAAAACAAATCTTTTCTCGTCATATTTATAGAATAGAGTCCTTATACACCCACTATCTTAATCAGTATTTTTGATAAGGGATACAATTTAGACGGGAAGGAAACAATTATTATTAGTAATAACGCTCTTGAATGTTCAAACTCAAATGAATTTCTGATTATTTCTGAAGGATCGTTAAACAAATAAATAAACATTATCTAAGATCCAGATGAAAATAAGTAAATTAGTCAAGGGATTTATATCTCATTATTTTGTATTTAATGAAAATTAAGAAAGGGCAAGGGAGAGAGAATTACAAGATCGAAATTAAAATCGGTGGGATCACAAATTGTTTCATTATTTCGAGGTTTACATCTCGTTCCTTTTGGGCATCAATTACATTTTTAATTAGTGTTCTAATAAGTTGTTTTTATTGAATGACTAGCTTACCGCCCGCGGCTTCGCCCGCTTTGTCTAAAACCTAATAAATTATACACTAAAACCTTCCTCTTGAATCACTCGTTCTATTAAAGAAAACCGCATCAAAATCCGTTGCGTAGTTTTAAAGATTTAAGCATATACCTATAGGGACATAGGGACAGAGAAAGCGACTTTGTTTTATACAATGTAGTGATGATATGACATGAATATTATCTATTTTAATCATATAATAAAGTGTAAAGATTTGATTTTTTTGGCATCAGGCGTTAGTTCACATAAAACTATATGATAATGTAGTTGCATTATTTCCTTCCTTTTTTATTTCATAGATATTAACCACCTAAATAGGGCAAGTTTAAATTTTTGTAGGCATGTAAGTATGTTGTCTCCGCTGGGATCAAACCTAAGGCCTTTCAGTTGTTAAACACACGCGATAAGATACCAATACCTTAATGCATATAATAATATATTAACCTATGAAAATATTCATACAAGCAGTAATAATTATATAAAGAAACAAAAATATCCTGTAGCAGTAGCTTGAGTGTTGTTAACTGTACGCTTGCTACATATTATTTGAAAAGTTAAGTTAAAAATAATTTTGAGTTTTTGAGAACGTGCTTCTAACTAAAAACATTTACATAATTTACTTTAATAATGTAACATTATCTAATGATATACAGTGTATTTTTATTTATTTTAAACCCGAAAACAAACGCATATACACAAAGATATTTTAAGATAGTATCAAATTTTTTGTTTTAATTGGGTGATTAATTAATACGAATAAAATGAAATAAAGTCAAGCTTATAATGTTTTTTTTTTTTTTTTTTGGGGACAATTTTCACACACGGCACGATCTGATCCCATACTAAGCTTTCGCTTGTGTTATGGAAACCAGATGGCTGATAAACATACATATTATATAATTTTAAATAAATACTTATATAGATAATTAACACCCAGACACAGAGCAAACATCTATGTTCATCACACAAATATTTGCCCCGGGTGGGGATCGAACCCACGACCTCTGGCTTGGAAGGCAGAGCCACTACCAACCAAGCCAACCGGCCAGTCAAATTATATATAGAGTGGTCGCATATATCTCTGTGGTCTTCCTACTTTCTTACTTATAATAATTGTATCTTTCTTTACAGCATTATTAGCCACTATCGCAATCGTCGCGTCCGTCCAAGTAGAGGACCCTTGCAAGCTGAAATCCCGTGTCACCGCCGATGATAAGTACTGCGACAAATACTGGGAGTGTGAGAACGGTCAAGCGGTGCAGTATGATTGTCCAAACGGTCTGGTCTTCGCTGGCAAGCACAGAGGAGTGACGGAAGGCTGCGACTACCCGTGGAGGTCGAACTACTGCGAGTACCCTAAAGTACAGATAAGTGAGTATGCTTTAATAATTATTAGTTTTATTTAGTGTTGTCATCTGTAAAATACAGATGAGTAATGCTTTTAACCGACTTCGAAAATAAAGGTTCTCGATTCGCCAGTATGTTGGCTTTGTTACCTAAGAACTTTCGACGAAGTGAACCAATTTTGATAATTTTTTTAATTGAAAGCTGGTGACTGGCATAGTCCCAATTTTGGTTTAGTTTTTGAAGGCGTTTTTTTTGTTAAAAAATAATTGAATAGTTTCTAAATGTAGAGTAAGTGGGTGTGAATAAAATATATTTTACTTCGACTTGTGATACAAACGGACCACTTAGTGATATAAGAATAATTAAGCCCATAGTCATCAATAACCCCGGACGTTTCAGTAGAGGTCGTTAAAAGGGAAAAAATAAATAGTCATTATTATTAGGTACTATTTATTGTTTCCTGGTGAAATTATTGAGTTTGTTTATTCAATTATTGTCCCAAAGACAAGTCATTTAATTTACATTCACGTTTTCAATTTAGAGGTATTATAATTCGTAGAATATAAGTAACAATATTTAACTTTACCTAGAAATTGTGGTTCATTGAATCCACATGTAAATTTGTCGGAAATGTGGTTATCGACCGCAGTATTATTTTACATACATGTCTATGACATATACCTATAATTTTGGCGTATTTGGCTCGTTAAGAAATCGTTTCATTTAGTATTAATCCCGAAATTCATAGAAAATATTTCTATTAAAATTAGAATTACAAAGTTAACTTGGATTTATTAAGAAAACCGTCTAGCGCAACTGAAGTCTCAAAAAGTCGTTATGCTAAAGAAGTATGCCAAAAATAGTAAAGAGCGAAATATACCATAGTAAGTCGTCTAGATTATAACAAACAATTACCAGAAACTATTTGGTTTATTCACAGACTATACAACTTGTACTAATAGTATTATCTACGTCATACCGATATCTAGTTAATTAATTGTTATCTCAATTGGGAGGCTATTCATGGATAGGGTAGCTATCAATTATCCAAAGATCTCAAGTATCTCGATCATCTCCTTGAAGTAATTAATAATTAAGCGTAGAACTGAGGGGTTCTGAGTTTGATTCCCAGTTGGAAATACAAAAAATAGTTCATGTATCTTCCCCATATGTTAAAAGAGAAAACTTTTATGTCTTGTCGATCTAAAGTATTGAAATGGTAACTATAATAATGGAGAGCACGCGATGGGGACGATATATAAGCTTTTAATCTTATTCATTGTCAGCATATGTACACAAAAGCTATCTTAAACTCAAAGTCATTTGTATACCCAAGTAAACTCTTACAAGCCTTTAAATAAATACTAATTTTACACCAATTCTAAATGTACAGTCGGTAAACTGTTGAATTATATAACAGCTTTAAACCCTTGGTCATAACTTCATAAGTTACATTTCTCCTAGCTAGCATAATGTCTTTGCATTTTTTATGTTCGACCAAATAAATTGGCAGGACATAAGTAATATGGTCACCATCGCCTTAACACTAGTAACACTGGTGGTGTAGTTACTTATCCTTTAATGGTCCTTCCAAATACTAAGTCGCCAATCTCTTGCAGACCCACCTCTCGGCACTGAGCACTGCGACTGGCTATACGGCATCTTCGGCCACGAGACCTCATGCACCAGATACTGGACCTGCTGGAACGGTACAGCAACAGAACAGCTCTGTATTGGCGGTCTGCTGTATAACGAGAACGCTCATTCCTGCGACTGGCCAGAGAATGTAGACGGCTGTCAGAAACATCGTAAGTATTTGGAGCTGTTTGTGGAAAATATACTGTAAAGCGATGTGTATAAGGTTGATACTAGCTTGTTGCAAGACTAGGAGTTAGAGTTGGTACTTAACTGTATATTCTTATGCTCGAGGTGAGACAATAATACCTATAATACGCAGTAATTAAATTGATAGATTTATATATTAAATCAGTATATATTGCCGTGTTTAACGTAAATAATTATATATTATTTACGTTAAACATGGCAATATAATACTGGTAACAAGCTGGTATAGTTATACGAAGCAGTGCTAAAAATTAAAATATATATTCTGCACAAAGGCTAAATGTGTGAATATTTTTGCAAAGGATAGAGGCTTCTCAAATACAGGAAGATTTTATCAATAATATTGCTTAGAGAATCTTAATGAAGATTACTTTTAATGTTTACAAAGCAATGCTTGATAAACAACCTAGAGGAAAGTTTGATCATAGTTCTTTAAGCAAGAAATTGTAATTCTCTGGAGTTATTTACCGCAACTCTCCTGAAAGTTTGTTACACTGTACTTATATAATAAGTTATAATGAGTTGAAAGAAACCACAAAAGTTGGAAATAGCAGTCGCAGCTAATTAACTCTGTAAATGAGAAATTAAATGGGGAATAGTTAACCGAATAGTTGTTGGTATTATTTAAAAACATTACATGTTTCAGAGTTACTGTTTATAACACAAATAAGAACCAATTTTCATAATATTCAAGTTCCTTTATTTGTTTACCTGGATTAACACGACTAAAAAAATAATTAACAATATAAATAAGGTCAAACAAAGTGACGACACTAGTTTGTCATGTTTACAGAAAATAAAAAAAAGCTGTGCAAAGGTTTGACGGGTCACCTTGTACAAAAATAAAACTACCTATCATATATCACTACTATAAATAAACTTAGGTACCTTCTTAATAATATAATACCTATTTAAATAAGCAACAATAAAACACAATAATACCCATTGTCTCAGCATTCCCTAAATTCTTTCCACGCACGCCGCATAGACTATTAAACAACATGAATATTAAAATAATGCCCTTTACATGGAATTGTGGAATTTCATCATTTTACATGGTAAAAAGTCTTTCCATAATGGAAATGGAATAACCACATATGAGGTATTGTAGATTCTGTAAAAAGTAGTCAAGGTTCAAAGAAAGGCTTTCACGCTAATTGTATTTAGGTTTTTAAGGTTTGTAAGATTGATGAGAATAAAGGTTGTTTACCTAGTACAGTTTGATGAGGTGATAATAGTCTAATAAAAGATTAATGGTCTTTTCCCATTAGATAAAAATAATTATGAATGTGCGCAAATTAAATATTGTTTGGAATTACATTTAATGAATATTAAGCTAGTGAATAATAGTTCCCCACAACTGAATTATACATACATTACGTATACGTTAGTTGTTATACATTAGTTATCAAAAGTTGTTACTATTTTTTAAGTCTCATATAATTAGCTGTTCAAATCCTTTCGTAGCGAATGCCTACATCATAGTGGCGTGATCGTTCCAGTACTTTGAGCTGTGCGTTGATAAATCAATCAGCCACCTTTTTATTTTATATATTAAAGTTTTGTTCAATGAAGAACTAACCTTTAACCTATAACATTCCAGCCCTCTGCAACGAGGACCCCAACGGCAACGTGCCACTTGGCAAGTCCTGCAACCGTTACTGGCAGTGCCAAGGCGGCTACCCGCGGCTGCAGCGCTGCCCCGCTATGCTGGTGTTCGACCGCCGCTCGCTGCGGTGCGTGGTACCTCCCACTGAAGAGTGTGACATTCCCACTACCACCGGACCACCACCAGAGGAGGAAGAACAGCGCCAAGCGCAACGGCAAGAGCAGGTTTGTTATTTAGATATTGACTGGACTTGGCACGACTTGGCTAGTTTAAAAACTGTTCTGCGATGTTGGTGTTTGTCCGCCGCTCTTTATACATATTAAATGTAATTAGTATAGTAGGTATGTAATGAAAAAATAAAAATGAACTGTGATACAGGTTGGGAGAATAATCTACAAAAACATATAAATATGCATTATGCATACTTTTTTATTTAATCTAGAAAATTACGTTAAAAGAGTAAAAACAATCATGTGACTGGACGAATATGTGATAATATATGAAATTATATATTAAACCAGTATTTCATAATGCATCGTAAAATAAAGCTGCAAGTGGATTGCACTTTGATTAAATTCCAACATCCAATTCTACGAAATGCAATATCATTGAGATAATTAAATTTTCTTCTCGTATTTTTCTGAACAAAGAATAAATCAAAAACAAATTACGAACGGCGTGACTTTTTATTCGTTTTTTATTAATCGTCTTTTTGTTTGGATTTAATTATACCTAACAGAAATCCATGACGTAGATACTTAACAATTTTATTAAGTCTGAATATTCTAACAAGAGACATCAAATACAAAGTATTACAACATCAAAATTACATCAATATTCATTGATTTTATTTGAAACTAGCTGCGCTTCGCGGTTTCACCCGCGTGGCTCCGCTCCTGTCGGCTGTCAGTCTTAACGTAATGATATAATATAGCCTATAGCCTTCCTCGATAAATGGGCTATCTAACATCGAAAGAATTTTTCAAATCGGACCAATAGTTCCTGAGATTAGCGCGTTCAAACAAACAAACTCTTCAGCTTTATAATATTATATAGTATAGATGTGTACTTACATGAAGAATAACTTATAGCGTCCAAATTTTACATTTTCTCTATCTTAGAGAGAGAATGAAAAGCGCCACAGTAAAAATAAATGTCGATACTTTTATCGATGGTGATAAATTTAATACACAAAAAATTTAAAAACGTTTAAAAATAAATCGTCATAGGAGTAGAACCAGATCATAAATCAAAAATATCTAAGGAATACCAATAAAACCCGCCCACATCGTCAAAATAAGGGAGCGTTCCAAATCCGTCCAGCCAATTGAATATCCCTTAAAGCCCTTTTAAGGCACGTAATCTATTACGTATTAATGTTTTACGATTCCAGATATATTTCGTTAAGGACCCGAAGAGGATTTATTGTCATTTTATATAGTTCCCTTATCACAATGAATGTGGGTGATATCTTTATTAATGTTTATTGCTTTAATAGTAGTGATTGGTTTTAATTGATAAGTTTATTCATATTTTTTAATAAGATAAACAATATTCATTTGTTACATTGATTGTTTTTAATTTATAAGTAATAATAGGCAAAATATCTACAAAGTGTATGACTCATTAGCCGCCCCGCGCCGCCGCGCTTGTCGCACAGATTTTGTTCGTGGTGTCCTCTCTATAATAATACCTCAATGGTTCAACTTGATTTTTTCATAGAAAAACTGTACAATTTTACTGAATTCGCTTCTTTCGTAGAAACACTATAAAATTTGAAAAGAAAAATGAGAAATTACACTTTCTCTCTTCTTGAGCTGTCTCCTTTTGATAACTAAATTGAAGACAACTTTAAAAATGTCTAGTTTAATAATTTTTTTATAAATAAAATAATATTTAGTTCCTTTATTACATACTTCATGCCCGGTGTGTTGAAGCTAAGGAATTTAATATCTATGGACTTCCCCTCAGAGATATTAAAATTCTTACAAACAACGACTAACCTAAAGACTCGGGACAAACTCTTGAAACCAAAGACCGCAAAACTTGTCGACAAGTTTATAATACTTGAGAGTACTCTGTTAAGAATTTCTAGAGCTACTTTAATATGCATATTATATAGGTCAAAATTTTGAAAAGATAGATATCATTTCGTAAAACATAGAGGTTTAGGAAAAGCTTGACACATAAAGTTAGTTAATAACCATCTTTATACAAAGTACGTACGTGGTTGGGTTACCTGGAAGAGATGGCTCTGTAGCCATAAGGTCACCCATTGTGCAATTTATGTGTATTCTATTTTATGTAATGTCTGTAATTTGGTGTGTACAATAAAGTTCTCATTCATTCATTCATTCATACATAATAACTAAAAACCGTTTAAAACGTATTTAAATCATGGTTTAAATTCTTACTACAAAACATTTTTAACGTAAACCATAACAAGGAAAGGACAATAGATAAAGCCAAGTTGAAACCTCTGTATTAAAGTTAAACCATGACTTTATAGACTGGGCTTAAACCGTCTATTTCACTTTTGAAGTGAAAGTTCTTTAGGCGCATTGAGATTAAAATTTCAAGGTCGTGTCATTGCAATACCGTCACGTCATGGAGTAAGGCGCCGATTTTGGTATCTAAAATCTTGCCAAAGAAGTTTCACTTGCGACAAGTATGCTCGGCACACCCGCTCTTCTTTTAATTTAATTATGTGTTTGTTTCTATTAAAATATCCTGAAAATAAATATTCTTATAACATTTTTTTAATATTTCAGAACCCCCACAAGTCCAACCGGCCAAGCAAGGAATACAACCTAGACGGCCAACGCCCGAGACCCAGAAACTAAAGATTATCCAAAGGCATCGTATTTATTGCCAAATCTAATTTAGACTTTAAATCTATCTCCAATAGATATAAAATACACGAGCAATAGAGTTGATTGAGATGTATTGAGAATGTGAGGTTATTGGTATCCCTTCTATTTTTAGACATCTTTATCTGTAAAAGAAATGAAGATATAATTGGCTATTTAATATTTATTATAAGACCAGATCAGGTATTATCTTACTTTGCTGATTACTTGGAAATTGATCGAGCCTAGATTTTTAAACACTCATTCTAGAATTTTCTCTTAAAATAAACAATTGTAAATTCTGAAATATCTTCAGTAGGAATATTCTAATTTACAATGCCTATTAAAAGTCTTTTATAGCAAACTTTCTTTCATCTTGGAGATTAATAACGAAGTATGATACTCCAAAGGCTAAAGGGAAAAGTTTTATCGTTTCTCCCATGTTTACTTTCCAACTTCTCATATTCCATATGTTAATAAATTTCCCCACCCTTATTTGTTTAGGCGTTTTATCAACGTGCGTTTGAACCGCGGCGGTTTCATTTCCAAAAAGTTCAAAGACCAACAGTTTCATTTTAGAGACTGCATTTTTAATACATACATACATATAACATATTTCGGGTCAAAACGTTGTTGAACCTCATGGTTCTTTCACCACTTTTAAAATAAATACAAACACACATATTTATGAAATATATCTAAGTTAATGATACGTTACATACACGAAAATAAAAAGACATTTCCAATGCTACTAATGAAAAAACCGCCGCGATTCAAACGTTCGTTCTTGAAACGAAAATGCTGTTTAGGCTATTTAGAGTATATGTAAATTATCTTCTTAATGATTTGTCAAAGAAATACTCAATTAACAGACATTATTCATTAGTTTAAGAGTAAGTTAATTTTAAGTTAAATAAAAGTACTTTATAAATTTATGATTGGTTGTTTTATTTTAGACTTAGCTTT
The DNA here is from genome assembly GCA_907164665.1 of Colias nastes. Lineage (NCBI taxonomy): Eukaryota > Metazoa > Arthropoda > Insecta > Lepidoptera > Pieridae > Colias > Colias nastes. The sequence goes on along the minus strand of CAJQZM010041167.1, from coordinate 45,032 downwards.
CTTATTATTTATTAACTGGACTAGCTTTGTTCCTGCGGCTACTTTCGCGTGAATGCTATACCTATTTCAATCCCTATTTCCATTCCTTCAAGTTGGTTTTTTGTAATTAAAAAATTGTTCATAAAGTAGTAAGTTCTATTCCAAAGTGAAGTCTATCATTGTACCAAATATCATCAATACGATTCAGTGACTTTAAGTAATCTAATAGACAGATAAAAATACTTTTGCATATTTTATATTATTAGACTGAAATTTACCTTAAAAAATTGTTTTTCGACTGAAAATCAAAATATACCTTCTAAAAGGTGATTTCCACGCCAGTTTCGATCTAAATTTGTTTTGCCATTATTTTTCACTTTTGTTACCATGGATACTATTTGAAGGTATAATTATTAATTGCTTGTAAACAAAACATAATTAAATTGCGTTAATGGGGCATTAAGACGGGCTGTTCTCTCTCGCTTATTCTTTATTAAATTTTGTTTCTTACAAAGACTATGATTAAACCCGAATGGCCCCTGGGTTATTAAGTTTCTTCATTAACGAGTAATTTAATAAAAACTTTTTGTTGTCCTCTATCTAACCGGTAAAAAATACTAATAATATTAAAAATGTTGAAGTTCGTGAGGGGATGTATGTGTATGCGTATGTATGTTTGTTACTTTTTCACGCAAATACTACTGAACCGATTACAATGAAATTTTGCACACATATAGGGGGTAACTTGGATTAACACATAGGATAGGTTATCCCGGAAATGTCAAGGGAACGGGAACGGGAATAGGTTTTTAGCCGCGGGTGGAAAGCTAGTTGAACAATATTTTAAGAAACGTAAGAAAGTTTGTATGACATATCAATTTTTTACCTAACTACAACAGAGGGAGTGTAATGTTTTTGAATTTACATATTACCATCATTCTAAAACATTAGTCATTATTTAGCTACAGACAGTTTTTTTCAATCCTTGTTTAGAAGCATGTTCTTCCAATAAATTTTTACAAAATAATATAAAAATGTCACCCGAAAATGGCGAAATCCAAAACGTATTTGAAATGGTTTCCACGGTATTCCACGAACACAACCAATATCACTTGAAACACAAAACTTCAGCCAAATAAGGGTTAACTTCTTTTTTTATAATACTTCCTTAGCAACCGCCTGAAGGGTCATTTAGGCCTAAGTAGCAACGTAATGGTCTCCCGGGCCCTCTACGTTCACGGAATCAGATTAATGCTATAAGGGTAAAAGGGAATATCAAGGGCACTCTGAGACACGAAAACCGCTGAGACTGACGGATTGTAAACGTTATCAGGATTATTTATAAGTAATGGTTTTTTAATAAACTACTATGCGCTAGTCCTGGCTTCATCTAAGTAAATTTTCGTAAAATGTAGCTTTGTAATTGAAGAAGAATTTTTAAAATTGGTCCAGTAGTTTTTGAGTTAGTAACTACTGCTCCGATTTGGTGTTAGAAAGCCAAAGCCTATGTGATTCCTCAATGCTATGTCAGTAGGTACGAATGTTCAGTACAATATCTATACTTAATATTATAAAGCTGAAGTGTTTGTTTGTTTGTTTGTTTGAACGCGCTAATCTCGGGAACTACTGGTCCGATTTAAAAAATTATTTCGGTGTTAGATAGCTCATTTATCGAGGAAGCCTATAGGGTATATATCATCACTCTAAGATTAATAGGAGTGGAGCCACGGGGGTGAAACCGCGCGGAGCAGCTAGTTATTAATACACTAGCCTGCGTATGTATGTATGTTTGTCACGTAACATACACACACATACGTATCGGACAAATTACTTGAGAAATGAGATCAAAACTTTACTTAAAAAATGAAACCCATTGAATTATTTAAAATTCTAATTTTAAGTCAATAACTTTCCCTGAAATTAACGGAATGAAGTATTAAAAATAAAGGTCATATTGATATTCACTCACTTTCAACAAAGTAATAAATATCGAAGCAAAATACCTTAGGGGAGAGCGGGGATGAAAGTCACATTTTTAACTTTTTTTATGTAACTTCCAAAATACGTTGTTTAGGAATTATATTTGTACACCAAAAGATAGTGTAATTATTCTGTTACAAAAGAAATAAACGTATTTTTGTGTAATATTATCAGTTGTAGAAATATTTTGTATTTTCACTCTAAAGAAAAATGTGACTTATAACCCCGGGTCAGGGATGGTTGTCACAATGCCTAGGGTAGGTAGTCACATACTGAATAACAGGCAATTTATAAATAGAAAGTCACACTTTGGTCTTATAATTTTACGGAATAGTTTTTAATTAAGAACTCTTAACCAAATGAAACCGTGTCTACGGTCTTTATTTCAGTCTGAATATTAATCAATCACAATTTTAGCAAACAATAATAATCGTGAGTCAATATAGAGTCATCAAGGACAGATGGACTTCCAGCAGGTTTGTTAGGGTGATTTTCCGGTGTTGATTGAAAATTTACAGCTAAAACAAACAACCTCAAACGCAAATAAAGTCATCTCGCATACAGGGGGCTGGTTGATACGTGACATCCAGAACCCGAAAATTTGTGACAACGACATAACACGTTTTAGGAAAATAAAATTGAAAATAAATTCCGTTCAATGAATATCTAAAAAACTATACTACGATATTATAAAACACATTTCATCATCATCAAATGAACTGAAAGATTATTACTGTAAAACAAGAACGTATAATTACGAGGTTCAACACAGCAGCACAAAAATTTACTTTTGCTGTGCGAAAACAATAAACACGTGTGAGGCCCTCACGGCAGATCGGAGCGGTCTGACGCGAAGTTGGGACAGCGTTTTCACTGTATCGCTCTTGCCACGCTGTTCAACAGACTTATTCGATAGTTCAGTTTTGTGTTAAGACCGCTGTGACAACCAACCCGTAAGACAACCAAACCCGGTCTCCCCTAAACTAAAACAACTAAGAAAATTATTTCCCACTGATCCCACTCTTGGATTTCTAATCAATAATACTATAGATAAATAATAATTATTAATAGATTTATAGATAAATAATAATAATAAGTTTATAGATAAACTAGCTTTCCGCCCGCGGCTTCACCCGCGTTCTCAAAGAAAAACCCGCATAGTTCCCGTTCCCGTGGGATTTCCGGGATAAAACCTATGCTATGTGTTTATCCAAGTTACCCTCTATATGTGTGCTAAATTTCATGCAAATACATCCAAGGAATAAAAAGTTTCATACAAACTTCTATCCCCTATTTTACCCCTTTAGGGGATGAATTTTCTAAAATCCTTTCTTAGGGGACGCCTACGTTAAGACATCTACCTGCATGCCAAATTTCAGCCCGATACGTCCAGCGGTTTGGGCTGTGCGTTGATAGATCACTATATCAGTCACCTTTGAGTTTTATATATATATAGATAACTAGCTTCCGCCCACGACTTTGTACGTGCATCCCCGTTTTTCCCCGTTCACGCAAGAATTTCGGGAAATCCTTTCTTAGCGGATGCCTACGTCCTAACATCTACCTGCATGACAAATTTCAGCCCGATACGTCCAGTGGTTTGGGCTGTGCGTTGATAGATCACTATATCAGACACCTTTGAGTTTTATATATATAGATAATTATTAATAGATTTTAAACAATATTTCGCATATTACGCTCTTTCGTTTCTAATCAGTATAATCGAAAACATTATTCTAATCAGTATAATTTTTATGTAAAACGCTTTTATATGCAAACAAACTAAGAAAGTTGATGTCAACTTTTGTGCTATTTAAATAATCTATTATGTTCCCGACAAACTCTAGCAATGACGCTTTATTTGACCTTTGTTTTAATAAATAACAATTTAATTTTTAAACTGCAATTATACATTCTTAATTGAACTGTAAGTTAATTCGTATAGTAGGTACGTCACTTCTAAGTCGAGAGAGTTTTGTTAATATTAAGCCAACAATTTAAGGTAATTCAGTCAAAAGAAAACGAAGCATTCGAAGTGATCAAAAGTTATATATATAAAATACGATAGTAAATTAATTACAATGTTTAAAAATTTCATTTTATTCCTACTTTTTGGTCCTTGGGTCGCAGAAGGTAAGGCATATTTTCATTTGTAATTTTATGATTTCTTTTAATAATATTATATATATCTTATGAATGCATAATATGATGCACATAATAAAATAGAAATAAAAATTAAAGATTTATTCATTATATTATTTTCCCGACGTTTCGCACACTTTGCAGCGAGCGAGGAAAATAATTTAATGAATAAATCGCATTTAAAATCCATTAAAATCTTTAATTTCTAGAAATAAAAGTTCCATAGAAACCTAAACGTATAAAATTAGTATGTTAATTTGTATTAACATACTAATTTTATACGTTTTAAATACTAATTTTTTTGTATTAACATATTTGTATTAACATACTAATTTTATATTAAACAATGTTACTCTCTTGTGAGAGTAACATTGTTTAATATGCATATCAGAAAACCTTCCATAAGCTAGAATGCAAAAAATACAGACTATAACACTAATTCGCTTACTGATTGTTGCTAAGAAATAGTTTTAATAGAGGTTAAATAAAAATTTGAAATTACAGTAGGAGCTTTTCAAGCATCAAGTGATCCCGATACTAAAATAGTAGGTGGAGAAGACGCACCAGAAGGAGCTATTCCATCTCAAGTATCATTGAGGATGAACATCTCTGCTGAGTCCCACTTCTGTGGCGCCTCCATCATCAGACCGACTTGGGTAGTGACAGCTGCGCATTGCACAGTCGAGTAGAGTATTATTATAAATACTTTTTATGTGACATCATTTTAGTTACGACGGTTCTATTATTTTTTAACCATGCTATAGTTTTATGGTAACCGCTTTCGGCTCATTTAGAATAAAAGTCAGGCCAAATTTTTGCAATAGTTTTATGGCAACCGCTTTCGGCTCATTTAAGGGCTAGAATAAAAGTGAGGTCAAATTTTAAAAAGACTTAGAAATGAAAGATTTGATAGTTCCAGTATCTCTTAACATTTCAAAAAACGCATCAAGTTATAAAAGAGACCCCCTTAGACCTACATCACATATTAACCCAGTATATCACTAGAATACAGCGAGTGTAACCCTTTTTTACTTTGGTATGACATAACCATATAATTATAAAATAAATTAACAGAGGAATAAACATGTAAAATAGAAGTTTATAAATTAACATTTAAATTGTTTCCACCTGCAATAAGAAAAGGCAATTATGGCGGATAAATGCATGTTTATAAAGGATTTATTGTAGGTACAGGAAATTTTTGAGTAATTTTCAGATATCAAGTTTTTTTACAGTCTCCGTGCCGCCAGAATAACGGTGGTAGTTGGAACCAACAAACTGTCGTCAGGTGGTGATACATATGCTGTGAAACAAATAATAAACCACCCGAATTTTAGTGACACAACTTACGTAAATGACATCGCTCTTCTTGAAGTAGCTGAAGAGATTCGATACTACTCTAAAGTGGCTCCCATGGCCTTGCCTGATGAGGATATTCCTGCTAACACAACCTGCGTAATTTCAGGATGGGGATTTACAGATGTACGTTATGTTTAGTATCGTATCATTATACCTATACAGGGTGTCCCACTGTTGGTATACTAAGCTCAAAGGAGGTTATAGTTTTGCATACGCTGAGTACGTAAAAAATACTTAAAAATTCCAGACGCATTTTTTTTTCAAATAGATGAATTCTTGAAACTCTATGCGTATACCCATAACAAGCAACCCGCCCAACTTTGCCACCCGCACGTGAGCTATCGTTTAAGATTATGTTTTCATAGACAAAATGCTCACTTAATTAGAGAAGCGGTACCTATATGCCGGCTGCGCGAAGCTAGAGAAGAAAACATGGATTTTCAGGAAAAATTTAGCAAAAATTTTTTAACGTAATTTTGTTGTTTAAGTATTTTTTACGTGATCAGTGTGTGCAAAACTACAAGTTCCTTCGCGCTTAGTATACCAATAGTGGGACACCCTGTATAATAAAAATTAATCGCCAAAATGTGTTGGTAAGCGCAAAACTCGAGATCGGCTGAACTGATTTTGTTAATTCTTTTTTATAATATTCCTTGGAGTACAAGGATGGTTCTTATGGAGAAAAAAATTAAACATCTAGACCGATAGTTCTCCATAAAACTTTGCTATCACCAGGAGAGAGATTTTGGAATATTTATTTAGGAACCAACAGGATCACATTCAAAGACTGTTTAGATCATTTGAACGTAAAGTATCTAATCTGTGGTATTACTGTTATTTGGCAAACTTTACATGAATGCTGCGAGCTTGAACATGAAAATAATAATAATTGACTGCCAATTTACTGTGTTGTAATATTTCAGGATTATCAAACAAGACCTGATAATCTCCAAATGCTTTCTGTAAAAATCATATCGGTGCAAATGTGTCAACAAAAGTTAAGATATTGAAATAAGAAATGAAGATATAATTGGCTATTGCACGCCTCATAAGCGAAGCGTTGAGGTGGGTACTACTGTCACTTCGCGCAAAACATCTGATTTTTCAAACTTAAAATGTCTTTATGTATCATACATTGCACTTGTAAGATAATACATACACACACATATTAAGAAAAAACACTATTTTTAACATTCATGATATTTTTGATGTCATTTTTGTTATTTAAACTAGTTAAAAAACAGTTTAAAAAAGTTCTGTCTTGGACGTCCGTGTGTCTGTATGTGCGGAGGATTTTCTTGTTAACACGATAGCGACCGAAATACTTTACTAATCGAGTCTTTTTTTTTTCTCTTACGCTTGAGTATGCTCAGGAATAGAACCCTTTCATTTTTCAGGGTCTGATTCGATGTGGTTTAATTGTTATTAAATAAACAAAAATAATAATTAATAAATAATTATTAAAAAAAATTATGAGGCGTGCACTTTTGGATTTTCCAAACTATTTAATATTTATTATAAGACCAGATCAGGTATTATCTTACTTTGCTGATTACTTAGAAATTGATCGAGCCTAGATTTTTAAACACTCATTCTACAATTTTCTCTTAAAATAAACAATTGTAAACCCTGAAATATCTTCAGTAGGAATATTCCAATGAACAATGCCTATTAAAAGTCTTTTATAGCAAACTTTCTTTCATCTTGGAGATTAATAACGAAGTATGATGATACTCCAAAGGCTAAAGGGAAAAGTTTTATCGTTTCTCCCATGTTTACTTTCCAACTTCTCATATTCCATATGTTAATAAATTTCCCCACCCTTATTTGTTTAGGCGTTTTATCCACGTGCGTTTGAACCGCGGCGGTTTCATTTCCAAATAGTTCAAAGATCAACAGTTTCATTTTAGAGACTGCATTTTTAAAGACATCATTTGGGGTCAAAACCTTTTTGAACCTTCATGGTTCTTTCAGCACTTTTAAAAGAAATACAAACACACATATTTATGAAATGTATCTAAGTTATTGATACGTTACATACACAAAAAAATGGTTGCCTGTAAAGTCGGTTTTACGGGCGAAGATTTTACGTGACAACGTCTTTTTCTCGATCATAGTTGAGTGGGAGAGAGACGCAAGGCATTCGGCGGGCCTCTCTCTCGTTCGGTGACTCATCGTAACGTTACCGAGCGTACACTTTTTCATAAGTGACTCCCAGTCGCAACCTAATTTAAGACGTTGTCACGTCAAAAAGACATTTCCAATGCTACTAATGAAAAAACCGCCGCGATTCAAACGTTCGTTCTTGAAACGAAAATGCTGTTTAGGCTATTTAGAGTATATGTAAATTATCTTCTTTAATGATTTGTCAAAGAAATACTCAATTAACAGACATTATTCATTAGTTTAAGAGTAAGTTAATATTAAGTTAAATAAAAGTACTTCATAAATTAATGATTGGTTGTTTTATTTTAGACTTAGTTTCTTATTATTTATTAACTTGACTAGCTTTGCTCCTGCGGCTACGTTTGCGTGAATGTTAAGTATACATATCTCCTATTTCACTCCCTCAAGTTTATTGAAGTTAAACGACTTGCGCATTGAGAGTTAAATTTCAAGGTCGCGGCATGGTAATGCCGTCACGAAATAGAGTAAGGCGACAATTTTGGTATCTTTGAACCTTGCCACGCTCTTCTTTTTTTTTAAACAAGTAGTTCATATAGAAGTAAGTTTTATTCTAAGGTCAAGACGTCTATCTTTGTACTAAATACCATCAAAACGAAAAGTCCAATAGACTGACAGAAATACACTTCTTGCATTTATATTAGTAGACGGTAATTTACCTTAAAAAAAATTGCTTTTCTTCGACTGAATACCTTATATTATATATGGTAATTTAAACATCACTTTCGATGAAATTTATTTTGCCATTATTTTTTACTTTCGTTACTATGGATACTATTTAGAAGGTATAATAATTATTAATTGCTTCTAAACAAAACATAATTAAATTGCGTTAATGGGGCATTAAGACGGGTCTGTTCTATCTCGTTTATTCTTTATTAAATTTTGTTTCTTACAAAGACTATGATTAAACCCGAATGGCCCCTGGGTTATTAAGTTTCTTCATTTAATAAAAACTTTTTTCTGTCCTCTATCTAAGCGGTAAAAATCGTACTAATATTAAAAATGCTAAAGTTTGTGAGGATGGATGTATGAATGTTTGTTACTCATTCACGCAAATACTACACAACCAATTACAAAGAAATTTAGAACACATATAGAGGGTAACTTGGATTAACACATAGGATAGGTTATCCCGGAAATGTCAAGGGAACGGGAACGGGAATAGGTTTTTAGCCGCGGGCGGAAAGCTAGTTGAACAATATTTTAAGAAACGTCAGAAAGTTTGTATGACATAATATATCAAGTCAGTGTAATGTTTTTGAATTTACATATTACCATCATTCTAAAACATTAGTCATTGTTTAGCTACATACACTTTTTTTCAATCCGTGTTGAGAAGCATGTTCTTCCAATAAATTATTACAAAATAATAAAAAAAAAATTACCTGAAAATAGCGCAAGTAAATTAGAACACGTTTTTTAAATAGTTTCCACGGTATTCCACGAACACACAACCAATATCACTTGAAACACAAAACTTCAGCCAAATAAGGGTTAACTTCTTTTTTTATAATACTTCCTTAGAAACCGCCTGAAGGGTCATTTAGGCCTAAGTAGCAACGTAATGGTCTCCCGGGCCCTCTACGTTCACGGAATCAGATTAATGCCATAAGGGTAAAAGGAAATATCAAGGGCTCTCTAAGACACGAAAACCGCTGAGACTGACGAATTGTTAACGTTATCAGGATTATTTATAAGTAACTAGCTTTCCGCCCGCGGCATCGCCCGCGTTTTCAAAGAAAAACCCGTTCCCGTAGGATTTCCGGGATAAAACCTATCCTATGTCCTTTCTCGGGTATCAAAATATCTCTATACCAAATTTCATGCAAATTGGTTCAGTAGTTAAGGCGTGATTGAGTAACAGACAGACAGACAGAGTTACTTTCGCATTTATAATATTAGTATGGATGGTTTTTTAAAAAACTACTATGCGCTAGTCCTGCCTTCATTCTAGTAATTTTTCGTAAGATATAGATTTGTAATTGAAGAAAAGTTTTCAAAATCGGTCCAGTAGTTTTTGAGGTAAATTCACATATTATATTTTCTTACTAAAAATGGTGGAAGCCCATACGAGTATTGGGCAAATTCCTTGGGAATTGGGATCATTGATCTAGCTTTATTTACAAAAGGAAATCAATTAAAATTTAAAAAATTCTAATTTTAAATTTATTTGCATGTGATTAATGAAGAAGTAATTAATGCTCTTCTTAAATCCATACTAATATTATAAATGCGAAAGTAACTCTGTCTGTCTGTCTGTTACTCAATCACGCCTAAACTACTGAACCAATTTGCATGAAATTTGGTATGGAGATATTTTGATATCCGAGAAAGGACATAGGCTAACTTTTATTGCGAAATATGTACCACGGGCGAAGCCGGGGTGAACCTATAGTTTAATATAAATGGTAATTTTGAAGATATTCACTCAAACTTTCATCAAAATAATAAACATCATATTATTATATTTGTAAGATATCAATCAGTACAGATAATATAATATTAATATTATTTTCATGAAGCTCAATATCAAATCTATTGAAAAATGTGTCATTTTACGCCATCTTTTGAAAAATGTTTGGTACTCTTCACACTTTCAAGGGCGATACGCTCCCATGGTGAGATTATTTTTAGATAGATTGAGGTTCCAAACGTAATTTTTCATTTATGGGTGTCATTGTATTTTGAAATATTGGTGGTGGTTTTGAATAAGGGTGAAAACTTGACGTCTTATATAAAGTTACGATATTAGACTAAAGTTTAATATATTTTAAACAATATTAGTTTTTCTGATAAGATCAGTTGTAAATAATTTCGAAGAACATCCCATTATACTCGTTCGTTTCCATGTATGGCTTATGAATGAATTTTAATTTTAGGTTGCATTTTAAACATTTGTAGTAGTGAGCGTAATGATGTACAATTTTATTTGACCTCTGATAAAAATAAATAACTATTTAATTCTTAAACTACAATTATACATTATTAATTGAACTGTAAGTTAATTGGTATAGTACGTCACTTCTAAGTCGAGGGAGTTTTGTTTAAATTAAGCCAACAATTTAAGGTAATTCAGTCAAAAGAAAACGAAGCATTCGAAGTGATCAAAAGTTACAAGTAGCAATAGATACGATAGTAAATTAATTACAATGTACAAAAATTTCATGTTATTCCTACTTTTTGGTCCTTGGGTCGCAGAAGGTAAGGCATATTTTCATTTGTAATTTTATGATTTATATTAATAATATAGTTATATCTTATGAATGCATAATATGATAAACATAATAAAATAGAAATAAAAATTAAAGACTTTAACGAATTTTAAACGCGATTTATTCATTACTAGCGATCCGCCCCGGCTTCGCCCGTGGTACATAGTTCAAGGTATAAAAGGTAGCCTATGTTCTTTCTCAGGGCCTAAAGATTGGCTGTGCCAAATTTCATCAAAATCGATCCAGTAGTTTATGCGTGAAAACCATACATACATACATATACATAATTACAAACCTTTCCTCTTTATAATATTAGGTACTATAGATATTATTTTCCCGACGTTTCGCACACTTTGCAGCGAGCATCGGGAAAATAATATCTATATCATGGACGTATAAAAAAAGACGGACGGTATATCGCCTAAACATTGAGTTAAGCCTAGTAATGGCGGCGAAACATCCATGTGTGTGTGCCATGTTGCCATGGCAACAGCTGTCCTGATGACAATGGCGGCTGTATTTTTTTCTATAAATTTTGCCGTAATAATTTTGTCATTAAAACATAAAAGAAATAACTTGCTTCCCTGTGGAATGTAATCCCTTGTGTTTTGTTATTTAAAATTGTACTGTTGCGACACCATTTAACCACGCAAGACGGCATTTTAAATATTTTTTGTGAAACAGTGACGCAGTTAATCAGTCGGTAGTTCACGACGTAATGGCGGCCGACTAGCTTACTATGGTGAGAGTGTGTGCGTGTTTATTGTCTTGACACGATCGCTAGCTTACTATGGTGGCTTCACGTTGTTTGTTCGTAATACGGCGTCCGTCTTTTTTTATACGTCCATGACTATATATATAAAAGAAAGTCGTGTATGTTCCAACACTTATAACTCGAGATCTGCAGAACCAATTTTCATGGTTTTAGATTTTTTGGATTTGTCTCCGCCCAGAATAGCAGAATAAATCCTAAAAACAACAAAAACTAGACCAATAAATATTTTCCAAAAATTTTGATTTTCGTACATGTCAATCATTAGTTGTCAATCCTGTCAAATTCGGTAAATATTGTTTGACATTCATGCGTTCAAAAATTTATTTTGTGTAAAATAATTAAAAAGAAAAAAGGGTGAATAAACTATTGTCTGTATTTTTTTAAAATCAATTATTGAAAAGTGCAATTAAAGTGTTTACGCGTGCTTTCAAAAATTGATTAGGTATTTTTGGTGGGGAAACTAACCAAGAAGGTTAGTTCGATTAATTGTTAAAAAAAATCAATAAAAATGTAAAAATTCTGACAATAATAATTATTCGTTGCGATTACGTCGACTGCGTCAACAATATTGAGTAGCGTGCGTAGCTAAATTGCGTTTTGAAGATTACATCCATTTATGCGATGCAATTAGCACAGAAGAAGATGCAGAAAATGTTGAGGCGGTACAAAGTTCGCCGGGACAGCTAGTAATGAATAAATCGCATTTAAAATCCATTAAAATTTTTAAAATCTAGAAATAAAAGTTCCATAGAAACCGAAACATATAAAATTAGTATGTTAATACAAGAGAGTAACATTGTTTAACAATGGTTAACAGAAAACCTTCCACAAGCTAGAATGCAAAAATACAGCAGCCCCATGCATTGAGAATATCGCTTCTCGCGCTATCCATTAAGAGGAGGCTCCCTTTCTCATTTCTGGCACTGAGAGACCGGTTACGGTACTAGACGCTAACACAGCCGTAATAAAGTTGAATATCGCGTGCGCTCTTTGATCGCGTTCGAGCTCGAAACTAAATCTCGTTATAACACTAATTCCCTTACTGATTGTTGCTAAGAAATAGTTTTAATAGAGGTTAAATAAAAATTTTAAATTACAGCAGGAGCTTTTCAAGCATCAAGTGATCTAGTAGGTTTAGAAGACGCACCAGAAGGAGCTATTCCATCTCAAGTATCATTGAGGATGAACAATATCTCCGCTGAGTCCCACTTCTGTGGCGCCACCATCATCAGACCGACTTGGGTAGTGACAGCTGCGCATTGCACAGTCAAGTAAAGTATTATTATAAATACTTTTTATGAGACATCATTTTAGTTACGACGGTTCTATTATTTTTTAACCGTGCTATAGTTTTATGGTAACCGCTTTCGGCTCATCACTACATAGTATAAAACAAAGTCGCTTTCTTTGTCCCTATGTCCCTTTGTATGCTTAAATCTTTAAAACTACGCAATGGATTTTGATGCGGTTTTTTTAATAGATAGAGTGATTCAAGAGGAAGGTTTTAGTATATAATTTATTAGGTTTTAGACAAAGCGGGCGAGGCCGCGGGCGGTAAGCTAGTTTAGAATAAAAGTCAGGCCAAATTTTTGCAATAGTTTTATGGCAACCGCTTTCGGCTCATTTAATGGCTAGAATAAAAGTGAGGTCAAATTTTAACAAGACTTAGAAATGAAAGATTTGATAGTTCCAGTATCTCTTAACATTTCAAAAAACGCATCAAGTTATAAAAGAGACCCCCTTACAGCTACATCACATATTAATTATTAACCCAGTATATCACTAGAATACAGCGAATGTAACCATTTTTTACTCAATAGTATGGCTTAATCATATAATTATAAAATAAATTAACACAGGAATTAACATGTACAATAGAAGTTTATAAATTAACATTTAAATTGTTTCCACTTGCAATAAGAAAAGACAATTATGGCGGATAAATACATGTTTATAAAGGATTTTTTATATGTACAGGAAAATTTTGAGTAATTTTCAGATATCAAGTTTTTTTACAGTCTCCGTGCCGCAGAAATAAAGGTGGTTGTTGGAACCAACAAACTGTCGTCAGGTGGTGATATATATTCTGTGAAACAAATAATAAACCACCCGAATTTTAGTTACACAACTTACGTAAATGATATCGCTCTTCTTGAAGTAGCTGAAGAGATTCGATACTACTCTAAAGTGGCTCCCATGGCCTTGCCTGATGAGGATACTCCTGCTAACACAACCTGCGTAATTTCAGGATGGGGATTTACAGATGTACGTTATGTTTAGTATCGTTATCTTACCTATAATAAAAGTTATACGCCAAATGTGTTGGTAAGCGCAAAACTCGAAAACGGCTGAACCGATTGAGTTAATATTCCTTGGAGTACAAGGATGGTTCTTATGGAGAGAAAAAGTAAACATCTAGACCGCTAGTTCTCCATAAAACTTTGCTATCACCAGGAGAGAGATTTTGGAATATTTATTTAGGAACCAACAGGATCACATTCAAAGACTTTTTTGATCATTTGAACGTAAAGTATCTAATCTGTGGTATTACAGTTTAGGTATTTGGCAAACTTTACATTAATGCTGCGAGCTTGAACATGAAAATAATAATAATTGACTGCCAATTTACTGTGTTGTAATATTTTAGGGTGATCTAACAAGACCTAATAATCTCGAAATGCTTTCTGTAAAAACCATATCGGTGCAAATGTGTCAACAAAAGTTAAGATATTATGAAGATATAGATCCTATTACACAAAAACAAATTTGTACTGAAGGAAAACGTGATAGCGAAGGATGTTCAGTGAGTATAGAAATAATAATTAACAATAATGCATATTTTTTTTATTAAAAACAAATTTTAACAAAAAATTTAACCCCACGTTATACTTTTTGCATTTTGTCAATCTCTATATTTTATTTCCGCAGCATCGGAATTATTTCTTTTCATTTTGATGACAAATTCAAGATCAAAATATGAGTTTTGGAACACAAGAATCCCAATTATTGTCATCAAAAGAACTATAATTGCCAAATCGCGATCGCATACTAATATACAGGGTGTCCCACTATTGGTATACTAAGCGCGAAAGGGGTTGTAGTTTTGCATACACTGATCACGTTAAAACTAGTTAAACAACAAAATTAAGTCAAAAAAAATCCTATTTTTTTTCTCCAAATCCATGTTTTCTTCTCTAGCTTCGCGCAGCCGGCATATGGCTTTGCTAATGTGAGCATTTTGTCTATGAAAACATAATCTTAAACGATAGCTCACGTGCGGGTGGCAAATTAGGGCGGGTTGCTTGTTAGGGGTGTACACATAGAGTTTTAAGAATTCATCTATTTGAAAAAAAAATGCGTCTGGAATTTTATAAGTATTTTTTACGTACTCAGCATATGCAAAACTATCCTTTGAGCTTAGTATACCAACGGTGGGACACCCTGTATATAGTACTAGCAATGCCCTGCGGTTTCACCCGCATAGATAGCGATATCGTGACAGTGAAAAGTCTACTATAGGTCGGACTATAGGTTTAATTTTTAATCATATGAAAATCACCTTCACCCTATCCCGCACTACGCCTGCTCATTGTATTAAACAGTATACAGTGCCACAAACTTATCTGACCCGGTGGCAAAAACTGGAACTACGTGCCGCCATTTTGAAATGTCACATTTTCACAGACTTTTCATACGGAATATTTTGTTTATATAAAAAGAAAGCGACATCAGTGACACTGTCACCGGGTCAGATAAGTTTGTGGCACTATACCTACTATTTTCTGTAGATTGACACCAAAGAGGATATAATCACTACGGATTGACACTTTTAAAAATTCGTTATATCTTTTGAATGGAATATCCATTTTTTTTAATTTAAAAAGTATTTTGCTAGTATTGAAACAGTCTATAATAAAACATCATTTAATGGGATAAGGATTAATATATGTGTATGGATAAGATGCCGCCTCCTTGGTACAGTGGTTGACGCGTGAGCGTAGAACCGAGGGGTCCTGGGTTCGATTCCCGGTGGAGACGAAGAAAAAAAAATGTCTCGGTCTGGCAGGACACAGAAGGCTGATCACCTTCTTGTCTCTAAAGAAATTCGATCAGTGAAACAGATGTGTAATGCATCTGCCCCTTACCCCACTAGGGGACATTAATAAATAAAATAAAAATAAAAATCATTTATTGAACAAGGTTCCTTACATCAAAATATAGACCCCAGACTCCCAATATAGCTTTCGCTGTGTATCAGGAGTCTGTGCCTTATGGACTGGACTTATGGACATTGGACTTCACTTATGGATAAGATGGTTTGATTACTGTCGGCACTTCTATTTAAGTACTTTGAAAACGTAAAAAAGTTGTTGTAGTAACATAACTACTGAAGATGGACATATGGTATCGCGGACTTTCTTGTAGGTATTGATCCATTCTATAATACCGTAGAACATTTTTTTGTTCTATCCTCAATAGATTCCGCAGCACACGCGATGACAGAATTTTTATTAAGGAATTTTTTACACCTTGGGTTACATTATTGCATTTTTGGTAAGGATCTCTAATTTTTTTGATAATGCAATATAGCTTATGTTGCTCAGTGAAGATGCAGCTTTCAAATGGTGAAAGAATTTTTGAAATCGGTCCAGTAGTTTATGCGTGAAAACCATACATACATACTTACATAATTACAAACCTTTCCTCTTTATAATATTAGTATAGATATAATTGCATATTTTACTTGCAGATGTTGAGTATCATCGTGTCTCTATAGATCAATAAATGCAACGTTTTTGTAACGGTTCATTAAGACCAAACGAATATAGAGCCAGAGAATTATTTCGTGATCTTTTAGTTTAGATGAAAACTCGTATTCAGTTTTGTTCAGTACATTCAACATTGCATAGAATCTTTTCTAACGCACTAATAACAACGAAAGAATGCTCAATGCCTGTTTACACTAAATAATATGACATGGAGGGGTTAGAATGCGCATTCGCTCGTTTGATCTAAAGCACCGTAGTAGAACATTTGCTCATTTAACTATGGATTGTTATTTCAGGGTGATACCGGTGGTCCATTAGCAGCTGATGGAAAGCTTGTCGGCGTCGTCTCCTGGGGTCTAGGCTGCGCTTCTAGTTACCCGGAGGTAAATACAAGAGTGTTCGCCTACCTGGATTGGATTTTGGGCATAGTGGACTCAAATTAATAATATTTTGTTTCTTTATTGAGCTCTTGTGGTAGTTTATTATTAACGTTTGTGGTTATCTTCAGTTGTTGTATTCACGGGAGTATTCCTATTGGATTTTTGGATAATGTATTTTTACCTTATTTACTTATTTTGCTTTAGTTTTAAATATTTTTGTTTGTTGATACAAGAATAAATTATTTCTTTCTTTCATTCTTTTGGTAGTCTATTATTAACGTTTTTTGTTTTATCTTTTAGTTGTTTATACATTATTATTATCCGTTTGTTTTTGATGCATTAAATGTTTATTGAGCAAATCCGCAGTTTTTTTGAAAACCTGAACCACCCTGAACTGTTAATAGTTAATTAGGTATAAGGTTACAAATCGTTTGTTGGAAGTTGCAGACACGAATGTGATAATTCTAATGAACTTCATCAATACAATTAGAGTTTAAGATGAGTTTATAGTTTTAACAGTATATTAAATATAGATTTTATCATGAATATGATTTATTATATGATGCTACACAAGCTTTACAACTATTAAGAGAAGAAACATGTTTTGAATAATTAACAAGACTGTTATTCCCAAAATACACGACTTCATTACAAGCTAACTGATAAGAGAATGTATTTGTGTTGTACTACTTATTGTTCGATAAAAATACAATTTATTTTTATTTTCTTTATCTAAATGATCATGTTGATGAAAGACACTTCGTCATTACAATGTATTTACCTCGTGTATATATTTGAGATAATTAATGAAATTAAGTTGCAGACCACATCCTTGGTACAGTGGTTGACGCGTGAGCGTAGAACCGAGGGGTCCTGGGTTCGATTCCCGGTGGAGACGAAGAAAAAAAATGTATCGGTCTGGCAGGACACAGAAGGTCGATCACCTACTTGTCCCTAATGAAAATCGATCAGCGAAACAGATGTATGAAAAATGTGTGCGTGTACTAGTGTACACACGTAAGAAGTGAAACTTCTTTATGACTTTATTTTTCAAAAAATAATTTACTATATGCAATTTTACAGAAATACGTCGAATCACGCGTGGTAGGGATAAGAAAAAGATGGCGCGTAACGGAAAAATGTCACGCGTAACGAAAAAATGTTACATTAAATTTTTTTCCAACCCCGATAAAGAAGTTTCACTTCAATAATGCACCTGCGCCTTACCCCCATGCACCCGTGCATTGAAAGAAAGAAAGAAAATAAATTTATTGCAAAAAACACAGCCAACAACATAACAAAATTTAACTTAAGATTAGCAAACGGATACAGCCTCAGCAAAATGCTGCACAAAAACAGCGCTGATTTTCAGGCTGCACCGGCGGTTGAGGTCCGTCTTAATATTAAAAAAAAATAAATTAAGCGTATCTACTTAAAATAAATACATAATGAAGTATATTAATATTAATAATAAATAAATATAATAAATAGATGCATATATAATTTATGTTAGGGCAGAATATATATGTCATAAATATATATGACATATATATATATATATATATATTTATTATATATTTATATATTTATTATATATATATATATATATATATTATATATATATAATAAATATATAAATATATAATAAATATATACATATACAATAATACAAGTAAGGCAGATGCATTACTTCACTTCACAATTTAATTTAGTTAAGAAATATTTCATTAATTACCTTTTTTTTTTAGTGGGGAAATCTTGCATAGATACCCACGGCCTCCGGGGAAGGGGCCGTGGGTTATGTCGAATTCCTACCGACCAAAACCCCACTGTGTTCCGTCAAGCCGCATTAACGACAGGGCCACGGGTATAGGTAGAATTCATCCTTGACCAATTTCTAAATACCTACCGAAAGAGTAAGATGATCCTCTTGAGTCTTGATGCGAAAAAAACCACAAAAGCTATCATTTTTATCGCAAAATCTTACCGACAATGAAGAGGACCTCAGAGTTCACAATAGTACAGAAATACATAAATGAGTTGTATAATAAAAAGTAAAAAAAAGACGTGTGGCACTCGGGGACTGCCGCGGTAAAGCTATTGCATGCTATGCCTTCAAGCCACACCTCCGCGCCCGTCGGAGTGGGGAGCGTGAGGTTTTTTCGTTACGGAATTTCTGGAATCGGTCCCCGCGCTCAAGGCCCGCGATAGAAGCTATGCAATAGCTTAAAAACTAAAACCCAACTACGACAAAAACGGCGCTGAAAAAGTATAAAACAAGATTTTCAGAATACTGAACTGAACAAAATTGCTAATGTAGTTGCAAGAAAATGGACTCAGTAGACTCTACCAAGATGCCTTCGTTGTAAATTGACAATAATGTCATACAATACTATTCTGAAGTATGCAATATTCCACTATGTAGAGATAAATACGTACTTTTTCAAATCACCCCCTGGAGTTCGGAAAGAGAGGGGATTGCAACTCTCGATTTTTTCCCCTTATCCCCATGATTTTTGTACGGCGTTGCGGAATAATGGATTAAAAGCAGTATTGAAATAGTATGACACAGATGCCGTACAAAATCAAATGAACAAATTTACCCCGGTAATTCTCGGAAAATAAATAAAAATTTCGACTTTGTGGACCACCATTTTTGTACGGCACTGTGCGTTTTCTTATTATTTTTAATGGAGGTAAAGAATGCCGTACAAAAATATGTGACCAAAATTTACCGAGTCTACCTGTACTTTCGAATTCTCATCTGCACTCAGTTGGACAGCTTACAAGTGACGGCATAGTGCTGAATCTTATTATTTTATGCTCTTATATCGTTCTAGATAGGTCACCTGGTGGTTCAAATGACCCATATTTTTTTTCAACACGGGCCTGTAGTCTAATAGGTAACGTGTGACTACGCCTACTAATAATGCTCCAGACAAAAAAACAACTCAAAAAAGGGTTTAAATAATTAATAAAAAACCCATTATAATATTTTCTATTAAAATGTTGTGTTTGTACGTTTTATAAAAAACTTTAATTAAACTTTCCATTTCCATAGGTCAAAAAGTACGTCGTTTTTCCATAGAACACGACTAAATAATTGGCTATTTTCTTTATATTAAGGGCGTTTTCACAAAAATACATAATTTAAAAATATATTTAAAAATGTTAAGTATGGATCGTTGGACAAAAATGTTAAGATTATGATTGCATATTATTGTAAAAATTTTGCGACTAAGAAAAAATCTAATTTAGTTGCTAAATTTTATGCATGCCGATTCGAAGAGTCTTTAAACAGTAGTCTGGGTTACCATGATTTTTTATAGCAGTATTATTTCCAGTTTGAGAAAGAGATGGCGTCACGGTGCATTTATATCAAACGAACATAGAGCTAGAGCAAGAGCATTCGTTCATGAATCATGATCTTTTAGTGTAAACGAAAAGTATTCTGTGTTGTTCAATATTATATTATATTGCATAGAATCTTCTAGAAAGAACAACAAATGAATGCTCTCTATAATAAGTACTAGGCCTGTTTAAGTTAAAATAATTTGACATAGTGGGGTTAGAATGAGCATTCGCTCGTTTGATGTAAATGCACCGGACGATGTATGTTACTTGTAACTTAAAAAATATGAAAAGATTAAAAATATGGAGCTTAAATATTTAGTCTATCTAAACTAAATCTAGAAGTTAATCTTAACTTGTTGATTATTGTAAGAATGTAAAAATAAATGTAGATTTTTACATTTTGTATCTACTCTACTCCAGCTCCGCTTAGGATAGCCGAATAATATTTTTGACGTGACAACGTCTTATAATTCGATAAAGCCGGCTGCACGCACGAAAAAACATGACTCATGCGGCGTTACCTCGCTCTGACTCATCTGAGGCGTTCCATGTAAGGCTTGAAGTGCGAGCGAGAGCGCGGAACGAGCGACAAAGAAGCACAATCGGACGTTGTCACGTTCAACTATCGTCAGTAAACCGACTTTACAGACAACCAATTTTTTTTTATCAGTGCAGTAACTAGATTTCAGTTAATTCCTTACAAATATTTTTTTTTTTTTAATATTTATTCATACAAGATTCATACTACTTCATTCATATTAGTACATCATTAATACTATGTAGTTTAGATAACATTTTTGTTACTCAATACTATCATTAGATTGCTGTGTACGAGTAGCAATAAGGCCGCCTATTGTGCAAAATTGTTGTACCTTATTAGTTTGTACTACATGTCTTAAATTGTTTTGTACAATAAAGAGTTATAAATAAATAAATAAATAAATTACTACATACAGTTCGATGTATAAAAATAATATCAGAGGACTACATTTCCATATTCATAATTTTTTCCTAATGCCTCCTCTACACTACTCGCGAAGTTCCTCGGCGAAGTACTCGGCCGAAGTTGACTGAAGTAAGCGGTGCTACACTACACACCCGTTCAACTTCGGGTAACTTCGTGCCCTTTGACTCTGGCGCAAAAACCGACAACAAACGTATAATTCGTCTAAACTCGTTCAACTTCGCGAGTAGTGTAGAGGAGACAATATAATGAATTTGCCCTGCTCTTATCCCACAAAATATAAAAACATCAAGGGAATTTGCTGTATCCACTTTACTGACAAAGTGCTACTCGATTATTTCAACTCAATACAAAACGAACATAGTTGTTCATAAAAATGATTTTTTTTTTACAGAAACTATTATAATAATCTGATATTTTACAGCCAGTTTTATGGAATAGGTATAAGGGAAGATATGTCCAGAAAACGTATTTCCCCTAAAAAATAAACACTTGTTAATAACCCGTATTCTGAAGAGCCTTTGGAGGATTAAATAATATATGAAAATCCAAATAAAAAAAAACTAGAGTCAATCAAATAATTATAATGAATATATTCGCAATCTGGGTACTTGAAATATATAAATCTGTAGAAATATCCAGGGCAACAAAAAAATTGTTTTTTTGTTGAGCTGTGTAATTGATAATATAATAAGATAATATAATATATAATGTATAATAGATAAAAACCCCATTTATTAATACAAAATAAACAAGGCAATTCCATCTCAAACATTTTCCGAATCTTCAAAATTAATTAATTGAATTTTATCTCGAACGTCATTCAATTAATATTAATTTTATTCTAATAGTATGTACAAACATTAATTAATATTTCATAATCATAAATGATCACGATTTAATTGAAATCTTCCATAAAGTTTTTTAACTTTGACAATTAATTTGTGCCAAAATAGACTGTGTTGCAGTCATTATCACGCTGATACTGACGAATTGTTAACGTTATCAGGATTATTTTATAAGTAATGGTTTTATAATAAACCACTATACGGCAGTCCTGGCTTCATCCAAGTAAATTTTCGTAAAATGTAATTTTGAAATTGAAGAAGATTTTTTAGCATCGGTCCATTAGTTTTTGAGTTAAATGGTGTCTCAGGAATTACTGGTTCGATTTGGCGTTAGAAAGTCAAAGAAGAGCCAAGCCATTCCTCAGTGCTACCGTCCACAGTCAGTCCGAATGTTCAGTAATCAGTACAATATTACTATTACTAATTAAACACGCTAGCATGCATATGTATGTTTGTATGTCACGTGACACACACACATACACGTATTGGACAAATGACTTGGGATCAATGATCAGAGTTTATTTAAAAAAAGAAACCCATTTAATTATTTAAAATTCTTATTTTAAGTAAATAACTTTGCATGAAATTAACGGATTTAAGTATTAAAAATAAATGGTAATTTTGATATTAAATTATTCACTCACTTTCAACAAAACAATAAATATCGAAGCAAAATACAATAAACTAAAACAACTACCTAACAAAATTATTTCCCACGGATCCCACTCTTGGATTTCTTATCAATAATAACTAGTTTATAAATAATTAATAATTATTATTAATAGATTTTAAACAATATTTCGAACATATTACGCTCTTTCGTTTCTATTTGTGGCTTATGGATGAATTTTAATTATAAGCTGCATTTTAAACATTTGTAGTAGTGAGCGTAATTATTTGACCTTTGTTATAAATAAATAATTGAATTTTATTAAACTGCAATTATACATTATTAATTGAACTGTAAGTTAATTCGTATGGTATAAAGTGTCGTACTTTTCAAAGTGGAGAGAGTTTTGTTTATATTAAGCCAACTACTACTTACTTACTACTTAACTAGCTCTGCGACCCAGAGTCTTTGCTTCCGACACGAGTTCACGCTACTTTCCTCGATTGCGCGCAGTTTCTTGCCAATCGACGGCCTCCAGCTTGCGTAAATCGGCTTCTGTTGCATCGTTCTATCGATATCTCGGACGGCCCACGGGGCGTCGGCCAGTTGGAATGCCCAGATATGCCTTTTTCACGGCCCGATCATCCCCCATTCTTAAAACGTGACCGAGCCATCGGAGGCGTTGCGCCTTTGTCTGGCCAATAATGTTGGGCTCGGCCACAAGGTGTTGAATTTCCGCGTTTCTACGGATCCTGAAGCTACCATCTGGCTCTTTAACGGGACCTAGGATTTTGCGCAGAATCTTTAGTTCGGCCACGAGTTGCTTATTTTCTTCCTTTAGCGTCAGCGTCCAAGTCTCACAACCGTACATAAGAATAGGCCTAATTAATGTTGTTTGAATTCTTAATTTGATCTTCCTGCTCAGGAGCTTTGACACTAACACTTTGTGAAGGGCTGCGCTGCAACGTAAAGCACTGGATGCGGATATCTATTTCTTCCCGCCTCGTATTCGTATCAGTGACAGTAGACCCTAAGTATTTACTTAATCTTTGCTAATGTTAAGTCCCACTGTTTGAGCTGCTTCTTCCAGAGCCGCTGCAGCCAGCGCCAGCTCAGAAGGGCCAGATCGTCCACATACCCTATCACCCGGTGCCTCCCATTTAGCTGCAGTCCAAAGTCGACGGTTAAAACTCTTCTGAGGACATATTCAAGCACTTAATTAAAAAGCATTGGTGACAGCGCATCACCCTGTTTCAGTCCTGTTTTGACTACAAACTCTTCCGTCAGATCGTTACCCACCTTTACCCTCATTTTGCAATCCTTAGTGGCCACTTGAATCAGATCTACCAGTTTTTTAGCCACATTAAGCCAACAATTTAAGGTAGTATAGTCAAGAGAAAACGAAGCATTCGAAGTGATCAAAAGTTACAAATAACATTTAAATACGATAGTAAATTAATCACAATCTTGTTTATTTCAAAACCATCCCATATTTCAAAATTCTAACTCGGCACACGTAAAGGTTTTATATTTTATAGTTAATATCCAAAAAGTCGTAACTTTGCGTTTGTTATTTTGAAGATGCCAGAGATTTAAAACTTTCAATTTTTTTTCTATGGAGAAAATATCATGGAATCATGTTTCTAAAAAGGTACACGTATTGTGTTACTATTGAACTTTCTTGTCAAGAATTTTCATCACGACTACTTTATTAATATAAAAATTACGAAGGTTTAAAAAGGGTCGTAAATTACACAGGTCGTAAATGTTAGAAAAAAGTGTCGTGACAACTTTTCGTAAGAATTTTTTCCGTCTAGCCCCCTTTCACAACGCGCGATAAGGAACTTCGTTCCAATAAATCGCATTTAAAATCCAAATAAGAGTTCCATAGAAACCTAAACATATAAAATTAGTATGTTAATACAAGAGAGTAACATTGTTTAATATGCATATTATCAGAAAACCTTCCATGAGCTAGAATGCAAAAATACAGACTATAACACTAATTCGCTTACTGATTGTTGCTAAATAGTTTTAATAGAGGTTAAATTAAAAATTTGAAATTACAGCAGGAGCTTTCCAAGCATCAAATGATCCCGATACTAAAATATATGGTGGAGAAGACGCACCAGAAGGAGCTATTCCATTTCAAGTATCATTGAGGACGAACGAGTCCCACTCCTGTGGCGCCTCCATCATCAGACCGACTTGGGTAGTGACAGCTGCGCATTGCACAGTCGAGTAGATTATTATAAATACTTTTTATGAGACATCATTTTAACTAATTACGACGGTTCTATTATTTTTTAAACATGCTATAGTTTTATTATAACCGCTTTCGGCTCATTTAAGAAGGGCTAGAATAAAAGTGAGGTCAAATTTTAACATGACTTAGAATTAATGAAAGATTTGATAGTTCCAGTATCTCTTAACATTTCAAAAAACTCATCAAGTTATAAAAGAGACCCCCTTAGAGCTACATCACATATTAACCCAGTATATCACTAGAATACAGCGAGTTTAACCCTTTTTTACTTTGGTATGGCTTAATCGTATAATTTTAAAATAAATTAACAGAGGAATAAACATGTAAAATAGAATTTATAAATTAACATTTAAATTGTTTCCACCTGCATAAGAAAAGGCAATTATGGCGGATAAATGCATGTTTATAAAAGATTTTTTGTAGGTACATACAGGAAAATTTTGAGTAATTTTCAGATATCAAGTTTTTTTACAGTCTCCGTGCCGCAGAAATAACGGTGGTTGTTGGAACCAACAAACTGTCGTCAGGTGGTGATATATATGCTGTGAAACAAATAATAAACCACCCGAATTTTAGTGACACAACTTACGTAAATGATATCGCTCTTCTTGAAGTAGCTGAAGAGATTCAATACTACTCTAAAGTAGCTCCCATGGCCTTGCCTGATGAGGATACTCCTGCTAACACAACCTGCGTAATTTCAGGATGGGGATTTACAGATGTGCGTTTTGTTTAGTACCGTTATCCTACTAATATGATTGACGTGAAAGTTTGTTAGCATGTATGTATAGGTGTTTCTTACTCTTTCACGTAAAATCTGCACAACCGATTTAACTAGATCTCCATAAAACTTTGCTTTCATCAGGAGAAAGGATTTTGGTATATTTATTTAAGAATAGGAACACATTCAAAGATTTTTTAGATTTGAACGCATAGTTTAGTATTACTGTTTAGGTATATAGCAAACTTTAATACTGCGAGCTTAAAGAACATAAAAATTCGAAATGCTAAGAATCAACTGCCAATTATTTATGGTGTTGTAATTTTTCAGGATGATCAAACAATACCTGATAATCTTCAAATGCTTTCTGTAAAATCGATATCGGTGCAAACGTGT
Organism: Colias nastes; assembly: GCA_907164665.1. Classification (NCBI taxonomy): domain Eukaryota; kingdom Metazoa; phylum Arthropoda; class Insecta; order Lepidoptera; family Pieridae; genus Colias; species Colias nastes. The sequence continues at coordinate 19,090 of CAJQZM010041167.1, read as the reverse complement.
CGACAAAACTTAGAAGATTATTCAGATTTAGCTCTTATTACAGATAAACATATTTGTACTAAAGGAGTTAAAAATAGAGGAGGATGTCAAGTGAGTATAAAATTCATAATTATTCATAATAATGCATTTTTTTTATTTTTACTTAAAACCAAATTTTACCAACAAGAAACTAATCCGCCTCACTTTATACGTTTTACACTTAGATTACAAAAAAAAAAGATTTTACATTAAAAGTATTGCATTTTGTCAATCTCTATATTTTATTTCCGTAGCATCGTAATTATTTCTTTTCATTTTGATGACAAATTCAAAATCAAAATATGAGTTTTGGAACAAAAGAATCCCAATTATTGTCATCAAAAAAACTATAATTGCCAAATCGCATACTAATAATAGTTATTGCATATTTTACTTGCAGTGCAACGTGTTGAGTATCATCATGTCTCTATTGATCAATAATTGCAACGTTTTTGTAACGGTTCATTCAGACCAAACGAACATAGAGCAAGAGCAAGGGCATTCTTTCGTGATCTTTTAGTGTAGATGAAAACTCGTATTCAGCTTTGTAATCTTTTCAAACGCACTAAGAACAACGAAAGAACGCTCTACGCCTGTTTACAATAAAATAATTTGACACAGTGGGGTTAGAATCAGCATTCGCTCGTTTGATCTAAATGCGCCGTAGTAGAACATTTGTTATTTCAGGGTGATTCCGGTGGTCCATTAGCAGCTGATGGAAAGCTTGTCGGCGTCGTCTCCTGGGGTATAGGCTGCGGTACTAGGTACGCGGAGGTATATACAAGAGTGTTCTCCTACCTCGATTGGATTTTGAGCATAGTGGACTCAAATGAATAATATTTTGTTTCTTTATTGAGCTCTTGTGGTAGTTTATTATTAACGTTTGTGGTTTTATCTTCAGTTGTTGTATTCACGGGAGTATTCCTACCGGGATTGGATTTTGGGGATAATGTATTTTTACCTTATTTACTTGTATTTTGTTTTAGTTTTAAATATTTTTTTGTTTGTTGACACAAGAATACATTATTTCTTTCTTTCTTTCTTTTGGTAGTCTATTATTATTAACGTTTTTTGTTTTATCTTTTAGTTGTTTATACATTATTATTATCAGTTTGTCGTTGATGAATTAAATGTTTATTGAGCAAATCTGCAGTTTCTTTAAAAACCTGAACCACCCTGAACTGTTAATAGTTACTTAATTGTAAGGTTACAAATCGTTTGTTGGAAGTTGCAGACACGAATGTGGATAATTCAAATGAACTTCATCAATAGGTACGTATGTTTAAGATGAGTTTATCGTTTTAACAGTATATTAAATATAGATTTTATCATGAATATGATTTATTATATGATGCTACACAAGCTTTACAACTATTAAGAGAAATAATCATGTTATTATTTTTTGAATAATTAACAAGACTGTTATTCCCAAAATACATGATGGTAGTCAGCTTTGGGGCTGTTCCAAACCAAGTAATATCAGAATCATACAACGGTTTCAAAATAAAGTACTCAGGGAGATCGTAAATGCTCCCTGGTACATTAGAAATGACGACCTACATCGGGACCTCAAAGTAGATCTCGTCACCGACATAACTAAAAAAAACGCCAAAGCTCACGAACGCAGACTTCATCATCATGTGAACGTCGAGGCTATCCAGCTCCTTGACAACACGGACATAGTGAGAAGACTGAAAAGGACAAAACCTTTTGAGTTAGTTTAGTGAAGTGTTAGTGTAATATAGTGAGTGCTATTCATAAAAAACACATGAACGAAGTGTCTTCGCCCATTAAGAAAAGTGTTAATGGACACGGTCTTAGACATACTTTACCTAGCAAATTAAGTTAGATTTATATTACTCATTAGCCTATACTTAGTATAAGGCTGGATCGTAATTTTCAATAATGATACCCTAGCTATATTCTAGGTTCATTATATTAGGTAAAAAAAAATATATATATGAAAAACAAAATGTTATTTTTATTGAATAATATATTTTTTTAGAATTATAAACTTACACGAGTTTGTGAGTTGATAATTAATTTATTACTTTCTGTAAAGTGTATTTAACATGTAACAAGGTTAAAGAAAATGAAAATGTTTGTAAGATATTATACACATTAAAAAACGTGTTTTCTATCATCTTATTTGTGAGTTGATAATTAATTTATTACCTACTATGAACATTTTCATTTTCTTTAACCTTGCGAGGTATCCCTCGCAAGGTTAAAGGGTTAACTACACAATAATGCACACTATAACAGAATTTCTTTAAGATTTTATTCTATAAATAATTTAGAAAGAAAAGTGCACTCTGGATGATATAAAATGATAACTTCCAATGCTACCCCTGACCTTATTGAGTAGGAAGGTCTCACATTGACCTACTTTCTATCAAACCCAATAGCAATGTTATTGTAAATATAGCTTTAGTATACATATTAAATGGATTCACGATCTTAACACTACAGCGCACGCGCCCTTTTTTTTAACATGGTTGCTCGCGTGCTCTACCATAGTAGAAAACTGTATTTGAAATATTAAAAAAATGGGTGGTCCTAAAATGATAATACTCAGTAATATTAAACTTTTAATTATTGTTACAAATAATTATAGAAAAAAATAAAATTTTAATAGCATATATTTAAAATTAGGATCAAATTATGAGATCAAGAAAATAATCAACATTTTTGGCATGTTTGAGATCAGCTCAAAAAAAAAAACTTCTAATAAGCGATGACCGACTTATTGGCCATCATCCTGACATTCAATACAGACCACAACTTGGTGATCAGGACAAATCCATCTGGCACATCGCTTACACCATTTTTTCGTCGACCGATTTCGAGCTCGGGAGCACAGGCAATATATGCCTACTCTTCCCATTTTTTGAAGATCATGTATTGGCACCTCATCTACGTGACCCAAAAGCCATTTAGTTTTATTTTTTAATTCGCGGGGAAGGTTTTCGAATGTCAATCTTCTTGCTATGAGCGGTTTCACCAGCTCTTAGGAAAGATCGTAAAGAAAATTACGTCTCACAATTCTTTCTTGGCCTTTGTTTAGTTGGTGGATTATCAAGGCATTTATGCCTTTGCCCGGGTTGCTGAAGCACATGTTTTACTCCAGCGTGTTCCATTTCGAGATCATCACGTGTATTGTTTTGGACAAGTTCAGAAAGAGGCGTGTCATCTTCAGATAATGATGCATGATTTTCACTTCGAGCTTCCTGCATCTGATTCCTATCTTCCTGTTCCATTGGTAGTACATATACTTCCCCATCGTCCGAGTCACTTTGGATCACTTCCTTGTCCTCTAATTCTTCGTTCAGCCATTGGCTCACGCGCGCTTCCAATACGGGGTCAATTTTTTCGCTAAAGCAAAGAAATATTAATTATTAAATACATCATAACACACGAAATAGTAATGCAACTGTACATAGTTCAATTTTAAAATTTAAATCATTCAATGTCCATTGATAATAATTTAAAAAACCCAAAAAAAGAAAGTTTTCTTACCTTCAGTTTTATTACACCAATACTCGCATGTACTACTATAGTAGAAGCCGTACTTTGACACGTCATAACAGGAAAATGCGCGTACGTTGCAAGTATGCGCCATAATAATCCGTTAGGCAATTTTGTCGACTTAGCTTATCTGGGAGCGGGGGGGGTTAGGTGTAAGAATGAATGAATGGCGGTAAAATAAGTAAGTGCGTTCTACTATAGTAGAACGCGCGTGCACTGTAGTGTTAATTTAGGTTTAAAATATAGGAATTATTTCCAGTCAAATTTTCATCATCATAAAACCATCTTATTTTTGGAAACTTCACGCTTTTAAACAGGATTTTAAATAAAAATAGGTAAGTATTACCTAATTAACTGATAAATTTTTATAATAATTATAATCAACTTAAGTATTTCTTATCATATTACAGCATAAGCTAACGGCATAGGTATGATTTACTTTCCAGAAAAGGATTTGTATAATAGAAACTATGCTTGTATCATATTTTGTATACAATAAATAGGTAATAAATTTGTATAATATTAGGGGTATTTATAAGTAATAAACACCCCTTGTATCGTTTGTATCCTTAAATTACTGTTCCTACACCGATCAATAAAAAGATACTTATTATCCTTGAAAATATCTCTATACTGAATTTGATAATTAAAATAAAAGTATTACTACTATGTATTTCCATCATAGATAACAAATTAAATTCACCTAGAAACTTCCCAGAAAAGCTGATAATAACGCCGAGATTAATTATCTTCCCTTGATCTTGACTGAATTACCCTATATTTTGGCGTCGACACTGACCCAATATACAAACTAGACCTAAATTTTAACTACCTTTAACAGTAGTTTAAAGGTCCTTTGGGTGTATTTGTAGTATACTTACCTAGATTTATAAGTAAACTGGGTATCGTGTTGGCAATGAAATATAGAAATCCTGGTTTTAGTTAGGTATACATGATCTGATAGAACAATTTCACCTGATGAATGATGATGGGTGTATTGATTATGGCGTTTTTTTTTCTTTTATTTAAAAGTTGGTGCCTTCCGTGTCGTCATTTAAATATAATCTAATTTTGACAATTTGAAGACAGTTTATTTTAATCTGGCTAATCAGATGCAGTGATTTCTTTTAGGATATTATGTCTGTGATGGTTGGGTTTTATTTTTATAATCTGAGGCTGGGTAAGTGCCACTTGCCAAGTTAGGTGTGAAAGGGATAAAAAAACATACAGGCGTCATTCAAGGTCATATTTTCTTGTTACAAGTTAATGTTCATACTGAAATCTCCAGTGTATTAGATATAAGCTTCTTGGTGTAAGGCATTCTCGACTTTAAAACAATAAATTAATATTAAAAAAATGTTGTGTGGTTTTATGAAACCACGGTAAAAGTGAAACTTACGATAATTATCGTACGTCACGAGACATGCGCTACACAGACCAAAAAGTTTGAGACGATGTAATAAAAGTTTCACTTTAAAAACAAAACAGAATTCTCCATACCAATTTATTACAGTAATATAATATCCACAAAATTGTTAAAAACTTAATTCTACCGATCATATACCATTACCAATGCACTAATAGGTAATATTGAACTTCCATAAAAGCGTAGAAAAAAATAAAAAAATGCAGGAAATAAGATTTGTACAGTTATGATGACTCTTCGTTTTCGATATTATCTAAAATCCAATTGCGGTATGTGTAAACGCTTACATATACTTCTGGGTATCCCAGACCGCAGTAACTCAAACTCCACGACACAATACCAATAACCGTGTTATTAGCCACCAATGGGCCACCAGAATCACCCTGAAAAAAAAACAGAACTTATCGAACTGTCTCTTCTTAGACACGCTGGTCTCCTCACGATTTTCCTTCAGAGATTGTAGCAAAGGTCATATGGAAAATACTATGTTATGAAAAATCAATTTATTTTTTTGCGCACTTCAATGCTGTCAACATTACAAAACTTTCATTGAAGTCCGAGGTCTGTACCCCTAACCACTGCCCACGATAAAAATATACGTACTAAATGTTCATTGCTTTTTTACATTCTTTATAAGTAATAGTTGCTTTCTCATTCTCAACCAATTTTTATTTAAAAGCTTTCAAACTGACGAAATGTCGTCAGAGAAAAACCCTACAGGTAATAAACATTTTTGCCGATAGTATAGCAAAGTCACAGCTGAGGTGTGAATTAGAAAATAAATCATTGAGTTCTCTTTTTTTTACACATGAGTGCATTTATTCATTATAACAAACATTAAGAACATACTACTTACTTGACATGCGCCTGATCCTTTTCCCTTAACAGCACAAACATTCTCATCAGTTATAGGAAATCTGCCTTCAAATTCATCCAATACCTGTATGCACCGTTCTACCGATACTGTTTTGACGTCAAGTACTTGAAGCTTATCAGGTACCCGTCTATAATTCTAAAAATAGATTTATTTAAGTATTTTGATGAGGTGGTCCGAATCTCAATTTTTTGAATTTCTTAGTTATGAACATTGTGAACCGCGCCATCTTTCCATCGCATGACTCGAGATGTTAAACAGAAGTGCTAATTCTGTATGAAGTTTCGAATTTTTGAAGTGAAACTTCTTTAGGCGCGTTGAGAGTAAAATTTGAAGATCACGTCATGTCAATGCCGTCGCGTCATGGAGTAAGGCGACTCTGGTATCTTTGAGTCCTGCCAAAGAAGTTTCACTTCTGACACGTGTGCTCGGCACACACGTTTTTTGTATTTTTTATACATTTTTTAATACCACTTACATTAGTAAATCCCCATCCTGTCACTACACACTCGGTACCAGGAAGGGGAGGCTCATCTGTCAAGGCTATAGGAGCCACTTTGGAGTCATAGCTAAATTCATTTACTACTTTAAAAAGGGAAATATCATTTTCTAAGGTTGATGCGGTATAATTCTCATGATTTATAATTTTTTCCACTTCGTGCCTAACGCCTCCTGAAGATAATGATGTAGTCCCAACGACTACTGTTATATCTTCAGGCTGATTGCTACAAGAAAATTAAGGTAATATTAGAGAATTGTTTATTATTTCAAGAATTTTTTTTTTCTAAATTGATTTTGTCATTGTTGACCTTTTTTTTTCTTTTTTTTAACTCAGTACTTTTGACTAGGTGAACCGATTTGGATGTTATTGCACGCCTCATAAGCGAAGCGTTGAGGTGGGTACTACTGTCACTTCGCGCAAAACATCTGATTTTTCAAACTTAAAATGTCTTTATGTATCATACATTACACTTGTAAGATAATACATACACACACATATTAAGAAAAAACACTATTTTTAACATTCATGATATTTTTGATGTCATTTTTGTTATTTAAACTAGTTAAAAAACAGTTTAAAAAAGTTCTGTCTTGGACGTCCGTGTGTCTGTATGTGCGGAGGATTTTCTTGTTAACACGATAGCGACCGAAATACTTTACTAATCGAGTCTTTTTTTTTCTCTTACGCTTGAGTATGCTCAGGAATAGAACCCTTTCATTTTTCAGGGTCTGATTCGATGTGGTTTAATTGTTATTAAATAAACAAAAATAATAATTAATAAATAATTATTAAAAAAAAATTATGAGGCGTGCACTTTTGGATTTTCCAAATTTTTTATTTTTTTATTTTATTTGAAAGCTTAAATACCTATTATATTTTATTTTTAATGCGGGTCCGATTTACATTTTGTCTAGTTCTGACAATTTGAAGGCGGTTTAGTTTTGTGTTAGAAAAAAAATATATTTTACTTAAAGGATTTAAGATCTTTGGAGTACCAAATTTACAGGTTTTTGATAGGTGAAAGACATTTTATAAATAAGATATCTCATAATAAGCATGATTAAAATACTTGATTGAGCAATGGGCAGCAGTCAACACCCATTTTGGTCTGATGATGGATCCGCCACAGTTGTGGTACTCCCTTCCACGGTTTTTTCTCAATGAAACCTGATACGGAAATTCTCCTTCTTGTGCAACTCTCCCTCTGACTATTCTAGTATCGGGATCACTGTACATGTCATTGGGTACACCTGTAAAATATGAATATATGACCACCTAGTCAATAAAAGGTGACTTATTGACACGTAATATTGAGAAGATATCTAAAAACGTGAGAATTGAGGTTCATCCGAATTCTATAAAAAATATAGAAATTTGAGACTAAACCGTACGAGACATACATACAATTTATTGGCATTTCAATATCTTTTTTTTTTCCCTATAATGTTCAATTGGTGAAGAATGCCCATTGCTCGAGTCCAAATTGAAGAACATATTGTGATATCTACATACCTTTATTTTTCCTGCGTGGTACATTAAGGTATAAAGCTTAAAAATAAGATGGTGGTTTGTGCTGAGAATGAAATTAAAAGGAATAATTAATTAAAATACAGGAAAAAAGAACAAACTTACCATATGCATACCAGGATAATAAAAGTAAAGACGAAACGTATATTTTGTACATGATGTCTTATGAAGCAACCTTTGAAAATATCTAATAATTAAAAAAAAATACCCTTTTATACAATTCTGTACAAATAAGGCTGTTTACACACGAAATATAAAATATAATATAGAATTTTAATTGCTTGTTTTCGTTCCGTTACACATTGAACAGATTGTTTTTTTTAATAATACGTTAGTGTATTCAATATTCATCATAAAGTCATCAGATAATTAAAATCAGAAAGAGTTCTTTATTTCAACCTTACAATATATTGTTAGGAATAAGGTTGTTAGGAATTTCCTATATCATAGATAATCACTGCATAGTGTAAAACAAAGTCACTGTCTATTCCTCATCATCATCATCATCATCACCCTTTTTTTGTCCACTGCTCTGCTCTACTCTGTTTTGTCTTTTTGTCTGTTCCTATGTATGCTTAAATCTTTAAAAGTATGCAACGGATTTTCAAGTGGCTTTTTTAACAGATAAGAGTGCTTCTTGGGGAAGGTTTAAGTATATTGGTCTAAGATCCGAACATAAGCCGATCTGCAACGGCGTGATAATAGAATGAGACCAATTTTATAATAAATTTAGTGTATTAAAAAATGTATTAAAAATGGGTTGACTGGGAAAATCCTGGACAGGACATTTTTAATGAATTAAAAAAAAACTTTTTTTTTAATTAATTGCAGTATCAAGATAATAAAAAAAATTATAATAGACTTAAAGTATGAAACCTACAGAATGTGCAGTCATAGTCGTTTTCTAATATTTACCGGGACAAACGGCTAGGTTGGCAGGTATAAACAGGTATGTCGGTACCAGTTACTTTCACTTGATAGGATGATGAAAAAAAAATTATGTCAGCGCTGTTTTATTACAAAATTGTTTTATTATCTCGATACTGCAATTAATAAAAAATGAAAATAAAAGATTTTTTAATAATTAATTAAAAAATATCCTGTCCAGGATTTTCCCAGTCAACCCATTTTTAATACATTTTTTAATACACTAAATTTATTATAAAATTGGTCTCATTCTATTATCACGCCGTTGCAGATCGGCTTATGTTCGGATCTTAGACCATATAATTTGTTAAGATTTCTACAAAGCAGGTGAAGCCACCTGCGGAAAGTTACTACTTAAAACTTTCTGTTTTGCATTAGTAAGTAGTATATTGCTAAATAATATATTAAAATTACTATTTGTCAGCGTGAAGAAGCCTTATTGAAAAATAAGGAAATCGATTTTAATGTAAGTATATAAAAAATAAGTAAATTGAAGTGATGATGATACAATTGTAATTATCTTTCATGATGATATGAGTTTTGTATTATATTATATATTTATTTTAATCTGTTTATTTAAATGAAATGGAAGAAAGTATTGTAAACTAGATTTCCGCCCGCGGCTTCGCCCGCTTTTTAAAAGAAAAACTCGCATAGTTCCCGTTCCCGTAGTATTTGCGGGATATAACTTATCCTATTTGTTAATTCAAGTTACCCTCTATACGTGTGCTAAATTTCATTGTAATCGGTTCTGTAGTATTTGCGTGAAAGAGTAACAAACACACACACATCCTCACAAACTTTCGCATTTATAATATTAGTAGGATTATAGGCAAAGATGAAGGTAGGTATTTCAATAATACTAAAAACTTAATAGGCCCCATATTGTTTCTTGACGATACTATTTACAATTTAGACGATAATATTTAGAAAAAGGATAAAAATCAAATCTGCATTAAAAATATACGTGTGTCTGGGTAATTCAAAGTTTTATCAGTTATTATTCCAATCCCAGAGGAGAGGACTACAACGAATCAAAAATCATTAAATAAATCCATACTATACTATATACTATATACTATTAAACTATTAATTTAATATTATAAATGCGAAAGTAACTCTGTCTGTCTGTCTGTTACTCAATCACGCCTGAACTACTGAACCAATTTTCATGAAATTTGGCATGGAGATATTTTGATACCCGAGAAAGGACATAGGCTACTTTTTATCCCGGGAAAATGACGCAATCCCGGAAATCCCACGGGAACGGGAACTATGCGGGTTTTTCTTTGACTGCGCGGGCGAAGCCGCGGGCGGAAACCTAGTATTTAAATAAATTAAAATCGTTTCAGTGATTCTTGAGTTGTAAAATGAACTAACACGACTCACTTTATAATACCTATAGATTTGACACATAAAGCGAAATTTGCTATAAGTAATTGTTGGATTTCTAATATTAAAATATTACCAAATTAACACGTTGTGTTTTTTAATATTCCGCCCCGAATGATATGAGTAAAAAGTAACGATAGTACCTTAATATAATATCACAGGGCTGTTGAAAATAAGACAAGAATATCTAACTTGTGATAGGCTTATTTATGAAAATTTAAAATATTTTTAATAAATAGGTAGCACCTAATATTTTTCGAAAAGCTGTGATGTATTCTGCTAGATTTTCGCTGTTTTGTCTCAATCTTAACAAATTATATACCTATGATAGTCTCATAATTTGTAAAACATTATTCCAATTCCTTCGTAGGGGTTATAAATGAAGTCTAGGATAAAAAGAAATAACTCTCGACAGCAATTTTTCGAAGTACAGAATATTGATGCACATTTTTTTTTCTTTGATGCAAACATTTTTTTGGTGAATTAAATTTTTTAGGTCGGTAGTAATTTTCAGTACAATTTTTACAAATACAATTTTTATTAAGCTATTGCATAGCATCTGTCACGGGCCTTGAGCGTGGAGACCGAATCCAGAAATTCCGTAACGAAAACAACCAACCTGACACTCCGACCGTCACAGCGGTGGTACTTTTTATGCTAAGCAATAGCTTTACCGCGGCAGTCTCCGAATGCCACACGTCTTTTTTTATTTCATGAAATACTAACGATACACTATGAATTTATTGTGCCAAATCTTGCTTCAAACTTAAAAATACTATCCATTTCAGAACAAAAACCGGTGCGTTACATCAGGTGTCAGTTTGGTGTCAGGATTGTACCTTATTTTTTTACGTTTAACATCTAGACACGCGGCAGCGTGTCAAGCCAAGTTGAAGCGAAGAGTACTGGCGAGCAGCAGCCGTGTGTAATATTACACGAACCATTTGGATCCACTTTTCACCCCCTTATAACTCAAAAACTATTTACTTAACTTAAACAAACCAAATTTTCTACATATAAACAGAACCCCAATATAAACAAGAACCTTAAATTTTATAAATACAGATTAAACAGTTGCGTAGATATTAATATCCAAAAATCGCAATTTTACATCAACTAGGTAATAGTGTGTGTACAAAGGAAAAAATCTGAAAACAGTGAATTTATCAGAATTTATGTTTTTTTTTCAATGACATTAATTTTGTAAGAAGGTAATAATTAGCGCCTGTTGATATGATATCTGCAAAATAGTAGATTGTTAGCCTAGGGTGAAAAGGAATCAATTCCTGAGGTAGATACATAGATAGATAAATCGTTTATTTGCAAAACTGGACACACATATAACAATGACTACACAGTTATACAAAAGTTTTTAAATAATTTATATATTTATATTTATATATATATATCATCACTACATAGTATAAAACAAAGTCGCTTTCTCTGTCCCTATGTCCCTTTGTACGCTTAAATCTTTGATACTACGCAACGGATTTTGATGCGGTTTTTTTTAATAGATAGAGTGATTCAAGAGGAAGGTTTATATGTATAATAACATCCATTAATTAGTGGAGAAGTACTGTTATTTTTGAGGTTTCTAATGTGATGTCGTAAAAAATTACATTTTTTCCGCTTACATTGCAAACGCAGGCTGAACCCTATGAGTTTTATCAAAATAATGTAGTAGTATTATACACATTGAAAAGGTCTACAGAAAAGTCCGCGATGGTATAAGTCTATCTCTTATGGATAAGCCACAATAACTTTTTTTTGTCATTTACTTTTTACGACAAATAATGGCTAATTTTCGAAGCGATTTTAACCAATACAGCATTAATCCTTAACCTAAGTCCTTAACCAATTAAATACCTTGAATACATTGTTCATTTAATATAGATCTATATGGCCCTTTACACCGTATGATTTAAGCGAATATTTTCGAAGATATTACAGAATACAGATTTAAAAATTGCGGGACGTAGCGTTTGCGGCCGTACCGGCCGGCCGCCCGGCTATATATTATTTTATACCCTTGCGAAGCCGGAGCGGGCCGCTATGTTTTTATATACAACGTTCACAGTTTTTCTGTAGTGTATTTAGTATCAGCATTGCACCCGTGCGAAGCCGGGGCGGGTCGCTAGTATATAAATAAAAATGAATTGTTGTTCGTTAGTCTGATTAAAACTCGAGAACGGCTGGGCCGATTGAGCTGATTTTGGTTTTAAAATGTTTGTCGTAGTCCAGGGTAGGTCTAAACGGTGAGCAAATAAGGAAAAATTGCGAGTAAGATAGAGTAAGACGACAATTCCATTTTCTCATATAAAAGTTGACCACATACTTTCTGTCAAACATTTGACGGTATTTGTACTCTCAGTTCCACTCGAATTGAAGAACGCATTAAAACAAGACTTTTGAATCGACAACACAATATCAACTTTGCTCATAACATCGTGTATTTAAATTTCAAAATATAAAAATAATTTTGATTTTCGTACATGTCAATCATTAGTTGTCAATCCTGTCAAATACGGTAATTATTGTTTGACATTCATGCGTTCAAAAATGTATTTTGTGTAAAATAATTAAAAAGTAAAAAGGGTGAATAAACTATTGTCTGTATTTTTTTTAAATCAATTATTGAAAAGTGCAATTAAAGCAGATACCTACATAAAAATTCCTCAAATATTTGTGTTTACGCTGCTTTCAGAAATTGATCAGGTATTTTCGGTGAGGAAACTAACCAAGAAGGATAGTTCGATTAATTATTAAAAAAAAAAGGTGTGGCACTCGGGGACTGCCGCGGTAAAGCTATATTTGCATAGCATGCCTTCAAGCCACACCTCCGAGCCCGTCGGAGTGGGGAGCGTGAGGTTTTTCGTTGGATTCGGTCCCCGCGCTGAACGCCAGCGATAGAAGCTATGCAATAGCTTAAAAAAATCTATAAAAATGTAAAAATTCTGACAATTATTTGTTGCGATTTCGTCGACTGCTTCAACAATATTGCGTTGAAATAATATTATAACGTTTAAATTGAAACGGAGCCCCTGACTCATTCGGTTGAACCAAGCTAAATTGCGTTTTGAAGATTACATCCATTTACGCGATGCAATTAGCACAGAGAAGAAGATGCAGAAAATGTTGGGCTATTTAGATACTTAGGTGCTATTTTTCCGGCGACATACACAGGTAGCCCAAGTCATACGCATGAATATGCGCAAGATGCAATGACATAATATGTTCGTCATTATGGTCGGCCTGGATCTATTCATTACATATATGTCGTGGCCATATCGTAGATTTGCTCATTTCATGAAATGGCCAACATAGTTTGATCAGATCGTTAAATCGTCAACGTTTCACGATTTGGTCATCGACATTTGGCCAGATCGTATAAAATATCTTAGAGAGTCCATAAAACATTAAAAAATTCAGAATTTTTTAAGAACTTGTTTATTGTCATTTAAGTTAGTGCCGCGGTAGCGCCGGCGAATACCAGAAGCGAATGGTTTTTTCAATAGAAAACAGTTAGGTTAGGTTAGGTTAGACTTTAATAAACAACGCACGAGCCGAGCGAGCAAAGCGAGCGTGCCGCGGCAGCGGCCGGCGAGTGCCAGAAGCGAATCGCTTTTTAAAAAAGAAACAAAAATGGTCGCATTTCGTGAAATGGCCATCCACGTTTGGCCAGATCGACGATCTGGCCAAATGTGGATGACCAAATCGTGAAACGTTGACGATTTAACGATCTGGCCAAACTAAATTGGCCATTTCATGAAATGAGCAAATCTACGATATGGCCACGACATATACATGAAATCCAAAATGGATGGAAATTATTCTACTGCTGCTTCCCGGACAATTATCAAGTGATCGGCTCGACATTACCACACGTGTTTTCAAGCAATGAGTTACATTAAAGCAACACATCTTTCGGATTATTCAATGATGGATGTATTCAATCGAATGAAAAAATCAGGCTTGTATCATGCACACAATATTTTAATTTTTAGTCGAAAGAATTCGGGCAGATAAAATAGATGAGATTGTATGTGCGGGTATTGCTAATCCTGAAATCGATCCAGACCGACATTATGTTGTAATCACGAATATGATTCATGGACCGACTATCAACCGCCAATCACCATGCATGGTTGACAGCGAGTGTTCTAAAAGGAATCCACGAAAATTTACTGTAGAAACTATCACAGGCAACAATAACTAAAGTGAAAGGAAACGATTTCGTGGTCGACACCAGTTAAAGAATGAAAAGAGTTAATCCGAATGCATCCCAGGCGGCAAAACGTAGTTTAATTCGATAATTTTTCTCTGGCACGTGTATGAAGTAATGAAGTATATAATTATTGTTTTTTTTTATTCTATTTACCTATGCCTATGTGTTATTCATCGAAATAAAATGCTGGTATATATTTTTATTTATTTTGTATCATTGTATTCCATTCATCAAAGCCTAAATTAATTCCAAGCCCAATAGCCCAAAGGTAACACGACATTCATTGACTGGGCGGTACGAAGTTCGCCGGGCCAGCTAGTAAAAAATAAGTAAAAGGAATAAAATGAGAAATCAAACAAATGAAGTAAAGAAGAATAAGGTATTTCCATAAATATGGTGCTTTTTCACCAATAATGTGCGAGGAATGTGTTTGTAAATAACCAATCATATGGCTTCATTTAGTTTGAAGTTTGGAGCGATACTATTGGTTATTTATAAACACATTCCTCGCTACACACCCTCGCACATTATTGGTGGAAAAGTACCTTTATAGTCTACTGCTACGTCACTCATCACTTGAATCCATGTGACACTGATTTTCAGGGTTACCATGATATCATAGTAGAATTATTTCCAACTAGCGGTCCGCCCCGGCTTCGCCCGTAGTACATGTTTATGTTTTGCTCCCTATTAGAACCATCCTTCAAGGAATATTATAAAAAAAGACTTAGTGAAATTGGTTCAGCTGCTGGTTGGTTCAACTCCAGAAGGAGTTATGTGCATTTTGCGATTAAGTGATGGCGCTAGATGACCTATATAGTCGGCTATTTTTCTACACTGGAAATAATACTGCTTTAAGACGTCATGGTATGGGAGCAATTCAGTTCATCTTATTTTTTTTATAGAACCGATCCAGCCTAAATACATGTACACATTCGTGGAGACCACAGAACATATAAAAGAGGTTAGAATGGCAATAATTCGCCGTTCCTATAAGAACCGGTGTCGCCTGTGGGTGTGGCCAAGTCCGCGCAAGTCCGCTTACGCACATATTTGCAATTTCAAATCTAGCCAATCATAGCGCCGCGCGATCACGCGATTTAAAATGGAACGAATCATACGCATGATGATGATGTGAGCAGTGCTCATATCCTTGGCGCGTCTGCCCCGCCTATAATGCCTTTCTAACCTCTTTTATATGTTCTGTGGTGGAGACATCAGGATAGCCGATACCACATGGCGTAACACCAAAAGATATGACACCCACCAGTCTTCCATGACATGCCAAAGGACCACCAGATTCACCCTGCAAATGATTATAAATCTCATAAATTTCCAACAATTGCTGGCAGACTAAAATCTTTTTAAACAAACTTACGTTCAAAAACTAATGTTTTTAATCTGTGTAGTACTTAAAATGAAGATAATATGAGGACAATATTCGCATAAAGATATTCTTAGGCTTGTTAAACGACCGAACTTACTCGTGTCTCTGTTATTTAAATGTTATCACAATTAATATTCAAGGCGCTTTAAAAAATGTTCTAATAAAAGTAATTGTTTAAAAAAGTAAATAGTATTTTGTTATCTTTGACGTATGTTTATAAAAACCATTTAAATTAACTTTTTGGTTACATGACTAGCACGATATCATAAGACAACGAGTGAGCTTACGTAGCGTTTGCGTATGACCGGTCCGACAAAAAGCTACTCCTTTCTTTTAATATAGACATCTCGTTTGGAAATCCTTCAACGACAACAACTAAATCTTGCGATTATTTGTTGGTAGAAGTACCTACATAAAGGCTTTCATTGTTTATGGATTACTTACTTGACATTCGCCTCTACCAGGCCCTGCAGCTGTACAACTTGTTGTCCGTCAGCGGTTGTATAGCCCGATATCTCTCTAAATCACTTTCACATTGCTCTATCGATATTGTGTTCACATTCAGCATTTGTAATTGATCGGGACTAATCATGTCATCCTGAGAAAAACAAATTAAACAATGAATTAAAGGGTAATTTTTGCATGGAACTTTCCCATAATATCTAGGGGGTGGATTCCGTTCACGCCAAAGAGTTGCTTGACGTTGGTTTGCGAAAACATGCCTTATTATTTTGTATCTCACTCCATAATTATATGTTTCATGTTTCTCAGTTCCATAATACTCAGGTACCACCAGAAGGAAGGTACCCGGTATTTTAGAAGGTTTACGTGGGCACACAGATTCAACACGCAGAGGCCCTTTAAGAGTTTTAATGTTACGGTGGTTAATATGAAAACTTACATCCGTGTATCCCCATCCTGATATGACACACGCCGTTCCAGTAGAAATATCAGAATCAGGTAATGGTATGGGAGCAACATTGTCGTTAAAACTGATCTCAGACGACAAAAAAACTAAAGAAATATCGTTCTTTAAGGATCTGCTATTATATTCTTGAGGTTGATATCTGGTGCCACCTGACCGGAGAGAGTTCGTGCCAACAACAATTGTAACGGAATCGGCTGGAAAACTTAAAAATTAAATGTGTAATAATTAAAAATGAAGGTATCTACGCTTTATTTAATGTTTTCTATTGAACGAGTACTTTAAATATAATATATTTAAGTGTTTTCTCTGTTATTGTTACTATTTCTTGTTGTGATTTTGTCTTATCTAACTTTTACGGTTCTTATGTTATGTCTATGTGTGTGTGTTGTGCTGTCCTTGATAAATAAATGTTTCTTTCTTTCTAAATTTTGATGGGAAATAACATTAATTTTAGATTAGATAGCTTCTACTTTGTCAGAAGTACTGCTTCTTAATAACATACTGGTCTGCTTGTGCAATGAGCAGCTGTAAGTATCCACAAAGGTGCAATGACGGCTCCACCACAGAAATGATTGTCCAACCCGATTCTTCTAAATGATACTTGATATCTAAAAGCACCCTCCGGAGCGTCCTGCCCTCCTACTATTCTTGTACTAAGCCCTGTTTGGATGAAAATACTTATTATATAGTTTGCTTAAAAGCAGATGATCTTAAGTAATCGATACAAAGAAAATAAAACAAATAGGTTTTGCTGGATATGTAACACACAATTCTAAACCGTATAACATTGTGAAAACTTGAAAGCAACGAAAAAAAATATTTAACTTTCCTTACTTTTATAAAGGAATTCTCTCATACACTATCTTATCAATAAGTTTGAACAAATTCAGTATTAATTAATGATATTTGAAACCATTTAATATAAATTTTACTCACCCGCCTCCACCCAAGGTACAATAAAGAAACAAAAAATAATAATTTTAAACATCTTGATTGCTTCAGGAAAATATGTTTATTTGTTTTCAGCGAAATTGCTTTTAATATATACCATTTTGAATAGCTATGTTCACCTTTGTAAAACCGTTAAATACCAGTATAAAATATTTCAAATTCTTCAATTTTATATCACTATGGATTTTAATCAAATTTCTCTTCCTGTTAAATTTAAAGGTAAAGTTTTGTATTCCAATCGCATAATGGATTATCCTATTTTTATCATTAGCTATAACACATACAGATATAATATCAGACGCTAACCATTAATGTAGGATAAAAGTAAAAATGGACCCATGAATGTGCCCTGAGGCACACCATTATAGAAAATACATATTATTATGAGAAAAAATTTTACTGCATAATTGTGCACGAGCCTCTATAGCATTTCAAGAAAATTAAAAAACGCATTATTTACTGTTAACAGCAACAACATACAATTATTTATTTTTTGTGTGTAAATTAAAATTGAAAGTTTATTGTCTCCTAAATTGATATATATTGAGTTCTGTAACTGAAAGGAAAAATTGCATAGGTTATAAAGTAAAATTTTAGTATTGTAATGAATTTTCATTGACACGAGAAAAAGATTAAAAATTAGATACTTTTAACTCTCATAAAACCCAAGAACGCTTTAATCGTAACTAAAGGGAAAAGGAAATCCCCACGGAAATTAGATGTTTCACCGCGATAAAAAGTAGCCTACCTCAATCTCTAGACAACCATCTTCAGACACAAAAATCCAGTACGGTGTAAGAAATTATTATATTTAACACGCTTTCTTTTATTATCTTAAATTTCTTTAACACTCCTGTCAGTAAAAGCGAGCAAATATGACTTCATGGTGATTGAAGCTAAACAAAAATTGAATTAAATTTACAATTTTAAGGGACTGACAAACCTCTAAATAAGAAAATTAAATATGAAATTATATATTTAATATTGTATTTATTTTCTTTTCTTCAATTAAAAATATATTATGACGAATTATTGCTCTCGGGGCTCACTGAAAATCGGTGCTGTGACGTTTGTACGTCACAGATGTTCACCGAGTGATTTCCCTTTTAATGGCATCATGCTTCACAGACCATGGTTTTTAATACCATATAAGTATTGTATAAATTGTTTTAAATATGTACTTGTGAGGCTATGTGCCATTAAATAAACATTTTCTTTCTTTCTTTTCTTTCTTTCTTTTCTTTCTTTCAAATAAGAATAAATTAGCATATCGAAGGTTAGACTTTAAATTGTAAATGTTAAACGTTAAAACTATTATGACGATTCAAATGTCCTTCTAGAAGAAGTCTAACTGAATAATTAAATGTCTCAGGAGTTTGAGTTAATTAAAAAGTAAAAAAAA